>ML822643.1:66192-84727 GCA_009831015.1 Picea engelmannii | reverse complement strand
CCCACTGAGTTTGTTGGTCAAACACAAAACACCTCAAATATGTTTCCAAACACTTGTTGATAGCTTCATTTTGTCCTTAGTATGGGGATGATAGGCGATGTTGAGGTGCAATTGGGTTCCTTGTAGCCTGAATAATTCTTGCCAAAAATTGCTGGTGACAGTTGGATCAAGGTCAGAGACAATAGAATGAGGCATGCCATGTAATTTGAAGATATTATCCACAAAAAATTGAACCATTGTGGATGTTGTGAACGGATGTTGAAGAGCACAAAAATAAACATACTTGGAAAGACGATATACTACAACCATGATGACAGATTTATTGCTCTATTTAGGTAGGCCCACAATGAAGTCCATAGAAATATATGTTCAAATAGTACGTGGAATTGGGAGCGGTTGGAGTGTGCCTAGAGATTTGATGGTTTCTCCCTTATTGCATTGATATGTATCACATTCAACCACAAAGGTGCATATGTCTTGTTTCATACCTTCCCAGAAAAAAAAGAATGTTTGACCCATTCATAGGTTTTGGTAAAACCTGAATGCCCAGCTCAGGGAGAAGAGTGAAGCTCAGAGAGCACAATGGATTTAAGGTTTGATTGCTTGCTTAAATATAGACGAACTTTATCACGAAGCTCATCACTATGCCAAGGGTACCTTAGAGAATCTTGAGGATCCTGTTGTGATTGTTGGATCAAGCTATAAAGTTTGGGATTTTACAACCATTCCTAGTGAACAACTTGAAGCCAATTGGGTAGAATGAAAGAGAGGTAAAAGAGGGACCCTTAGTCTTTATATTTCCTTCAAAGAGTATCAATAACCACATTTTATTTTCCCTTTTTCTAAATGATCTCATAATCATACCCAAACAATTTGGTCACCCATTTTTGTTTCTCTGGGGAGGAGATTTTTTGTTCTAGAAAATACTTGAGGCTACGATGAACAATTTTAATTTGGAAGCATTTTCCTAATAGATACACATGCCATATATCCATTACATGCACAATAGCAAACATTTCCTTTTTATAGATTGATTGGCCCAAATGTCACTTCGATTGTTGTTTGCTAGTGAAATCCAAAGGTCGACCAACTTTTATGAGGATAACCCCAATTCCTTTCCTTGACACATCACATTCCAAGACAAAATTTTTGGTGAAGCCGGGTAGTGCAAGGACAAGATTCATGCACATAACATCTTTCAAGGAATGGAAGGAGTGATTAGCTTCAAGCATTTAACTAAATGCATTGTTTTTAAGGAGAGTGGTGAGAGGAGTGACAATGTTTTCATAATTATGAACAAACTTGTAATAATAGCATGTCAAACCCAAGATACCACACAATATTTTAAGAGTTTTAAGGAGAGGCCAATCCTTCATAGCTTCAATTTTATTATGATCCACGCATACACCATCCTTGTCGACAATATGACCTAAGTACTCAACTTCAAAGGCTCCAAAAGCACATTTAGATTGTTTGAGAAAAAGTTGGTGTTGAGAGAGAAGATGGAGAACTTGATCCGCATGGGCAAGATGAGCTTGCCGAGTTTTCCTATAAATGATGGAGGAAGGGATGAAATACATGATTCATGAAACTTTGAAAAGTGGAAGGAGCATTACACAGGCCAAAGGGCATGACCAAGAACTCATAGTGACCCTCATGGACTCTAAATGCAACCTTAGGAATTTTTTATTCCTTCATATGTATTTGGTGGTAGCCATAACAGAGATAAAGTTTGGGAAAGTATTGAGCATCACTCAATTCATCCAAAAGGTCATCAATGATAGTTATGGGAAGTTTTTCCTTGATTGTGATTTTGTTGAGGGCACAAAAATCATGACACATGTGCCAAGTGCCTTCTTTCTTGAGTACCATGACTATTAGAGAAGAACAGGGGCTAGTACTCAGGAGGATAACACCTGCTTCTAGAAATTCTTGAACAATTTTATCAATTTCATTTTTCTGGGTGAAAGGATGATGGTAAGGGTGAACATTGGGAGGAAGACTATCTGGGACAAGAGGAATGGAATGATCATGGATTGCATGGGAAGGGGGAAGTCCATGGTGGGTGTTAAAAATAGCTTGGTGTTGAGAGAGTATAGATTGGAGGTCAAGATGCACAGAGGGTCTCTCAATGACTTGGATAGAATGGAGTTGGGAAATAATGCAATAATGGCCTTATTTTAGTAGCTTTCCCATTCAGTGGGAGCTGATGATCTCAGATGATCCTGCGATGATGCCTTGGAACTTATATTGTTGTTCCTCCTGTTGGAATTGCAAGGTGAGGTACTTAAAATTCATGGTAATGGGGCCAAGAGTGTGTAACCATTCATCATCGAGAACTATTTCAAAACCTCCCATGTCTATAGAAAACATATGAGATTTCAAGTGTTACTGAACAATTTGTAGGTGCACATTTTCACAACGTGCCCCACATTTCATGGAACTACCATTTAGTGGTTGTAGATGGAAAAAAATGAGAATGTATGGAAATTCCATAAGGTGAAACTCCAAATACAATATATCAATTTAGAATCAAAACTCTACACCCTACCCATGGGAGGAGTAGACATGGTTTTGGGAGTCCAATGGTTACAAACACTGGGCACCTACTCTTTCAATCACGAGAAACATTTCATCAGTTTCAAGTGGTAAGGGAAAAGGTATAAGTTATATGGTTTCCAACCACCCCAAACACAAGTTGTATTGTCTCAATAGATGGAAAATTTTATCCTGAAGGGAGAAATTGTCTATTTCATCCAATGTCACCAGATGGAGATACAAGATCCAGCACAAGATAAATCTAGAGCTTCAGAATCCAAGAACTAGTTCAAAAACACAAGAAGGTATTTCAAGACCTCCCCATGTGATCTGAATTTATGCAAGAATGCAACATAATACACAAATAACAATAAATACAAAGATGCAGTAGAAATAACACTTCATTTCATTAATATCAAAGAACTGAAATTTGTTTATAGACATAATGGAAATAAACTAGCTAGGGTGCTCGTAGCTTATGTTTGAGAAGAGATGTGGCAGCTACAAGACTCTTCCCTTTGTGTTACAATGAGGCTCGAAGGCCTATATATTATTGAGAAACAATGGAAAACCCTAAACATCCAAAAACCTAACCCTAGGAGATGAAACACCAGACTATGGGCCCCATTAGGGTAAATTGGTACATTAATTTCCCGGGGTCGTAACTTTGGCATCCTATCTTTGTTTGACGCACATGATACATCGTTAGAAAGATCTATCTAAGGATTACAATTGTTGACAATGAATATCAAGTCTAGAACAAACTCATATTCGTCGAAGGTTTGATGCCCAAAAAACGTCGTTTAGGGCCTCAAAATGGCTCCGGAAAAGGACACGAAAAACTGCCAAAAATAGTAAATTGTGCTACAATTAAGGAAGCTGAAAAATTGAAAGAAACAATGGTGGGGTCCAAGTGGAATAGGTGGGTGGCCACCAATATCCACCTAGATCATTCCTCCCCCCTTAGGAAGCAGTGGTCCCCCTTGCATTGAGTTCCTCCATGAGATGAGGAAACTTCTGCTGAACTTGGTCCCTGGTGAGCCACTTGCCCCGGTGAAGGAGTTCGCCTGCTTTGACAACTCGATATAGTTGGATCCTCTTTTAGTGGATGTTTTTGATGTGTGTGTCAATAATCCGATCAGTTGTGGCTTGTTCCATGTAGTCTGGGTTTAACTATGTTTGTGTGAGTTGTTCTCCCATGTCGGATGTGTTTAGTAGAGGTGGAAAGTAGGGCCGAAGGTGGTCCACATTGAACACTAGGTGTAGACCAAGGAATGGTGGAATACTGAGCTCGAAGGAATTTCCCCCTACAACCTTGATGATGGTGTATGGCCCATATCGGAGTAGGCGAAGCTTGCGGTGGGGTCTAGTGAGGTGCTCCTTCTGTAAATGTAGCCACACTTTATCGCCCACCTTGAAGTTGTGTTGCACCTGATGTTGATCATGTCGCTGCTTTTACTTAGCATTGACTCTATCCAATATGTCATGAACCTGCTGGAGAATGTGTTGAATGTGCTCAATGAAGTTGTTCGCCTTTGCAACTTCAGACTAGACATGAGCTGAATCAACCTGACTAGCTGCAAATGGCATGGTTACGTCAATGGGACATAGTGGCTAGAATCCCAAGCCCACCTAAAAGGGGTTGTGGGTGGTTGAGCTGTGGAGGGCCCGATTATAGCTATATTGTACATGGGGGAGGCTCTCATCCCATGTGTGTGGATGATTTGAGTTGTACATGCGCAAAATGTGTATGATCATCCTGTTGACGACCTCTGTCTGGCCATCAGTTTGGGGATGGAAAGCTGTGGACTTGGTGAGCTTGGTGTCCAGCATTGACCAGAGGCTTGACCAAAATGTACTGAGGTACCTGCTATCCTGATCTGAGATGATAGACTATGGGGTGCCAGAGTGTACCCACACTCGTTCAAAGAAGAATTTAGCAGTGGCTTTTATTGTGATATTCTTCTTGTAGGCTGCCATAATGGCCATCTTCAAGAATCTGTCGACGACCATGAAAACACAGTCGTTTCCATGCTTAGTAGAAGGAAGGCCCGACATGTAATCCATGGATATGGATTCCCAAGGTCAACTAGGGGTAGGAAGTGGAGTATAGAGGCCTTGCTTCTTGATGGACGGTTTGACAATGGCACAGGCAGTGCAGGATATGATGTACTTCCCGACATCATGTCGAAGGTTTGGCCAATATAAATACTTTTGCAGTACTGCCACTGTTTTCTTCTTTCCCTGAGGGTGGATTATCAGGAGAAAAACTTTCTCGGTTTTGGAAATGAGCTTACTAAATTGTTTTACAGTAACCAAAGAGATTGCGGCAGGCGGTGGTACCTCTGGTATCCTGTACAACTTATTTCCCAAAGTAACAATAACAACGTGAGGTCGAGACTCATACACAACATGTCATTTCCACAAGTATGGTTGGCCTAATAATACATCACAAACATCAAGAGGAGCAATGTCATATAATATCTCATCGGTGAAGGGCTTGATACTGTAGGGAAGACGACATTGATGGCTGACGCAGAGATCCCGTCCTTGGTGAAGCCACCCGATGGTGTACAATTGTGGGTGTGTTGTGGTCAACAAGCCCAATCGCTTCACAACCTCTGCTGAAATGAGGTTCTTTTGGCTCCCACTGTCGACAATGAACTGTAGCAGAAAACCCTTTACCCACATTTGGGAGTGGAAGAGACACTCCTGCTCCTCTGGATCTTCCGATTCTTCCTTTTGGATCTTCATGGTGGCAATGGTGGAGTTGGGATCCGCATCGATAATTTGCTTCCCTATGTCATTCCCCTTCTCGGGTTCTGATTCAGTGTCGGAGCATGCATCTGATTCATAAGCCTTCATCTCAGCCACCAATGACTACTTGGCCCGAAACTCACTTGTGTTGTGAGTGGAGCTCTTATGGAACTCACACCACTTTCCCATGTCCTTCTTCAGCTTCGCGGTGGTGTTCTTTTCTTGCAGCTTTGGTAGGTTGTCTTGAGACGCCATGCCTTGGATTTGTCCTTTGTTCTGTGGTTTGGGGGCACCTTTTGCTTGCTTTTGATTCCTAGATTCAAAGTCTCGCTTCTTATGTTTGAATTTCTGCTCAATCTTGGAAGCATACTGGTATGTCATACCAAGAGAGGAGATGTCAAGGAACTCCATTTCCTCTTGAATGTATCTGTGCAGACAACTGCAGTACTTCAGTACCAAATGTTTCTCTGAATCTTTGATACCCAACTTTGTGTGCAGGGTATGGAACAAATTCGTCAGCTCATGCACATCTTGATCCCTTTGCTGTCGCAACGTAGTCCATTGTATTTACTTGTCCTCATCCTCCGAAGCTCCAAAGTCCCGAAGAATCGAAGTTTTGGAACTCAGACGCCTGAGGTTCCATAGTAAGTGTCAGTCGTCGGATGCTGAGTAGACATGGATGATTGATCCGCCCTACTTCGCGAGTCCGGTAATATGAACTCCAAGAGATTGTTGTGTGGTGATTTGGAATCTTCCAAAGCCCTGAAGGCCCGAGTAAGCACCTATCGATCCAGCGCTTGGTCACGGCCCGTGATCACATGGGTTGGTGACTGAGAGGAAGGGGCTAGTGCCAAAAAATTATTGCAGAGCAGAGAAAAAGCTCAGAAAGAAAATGAAATATGAATGTTTTTCTTAAATCAAATTGGCTTGTGAATACTGTGAGAATTGTTAAGGACTGATGACCTGACAAAATTCGGTTGACTGCACATTGTGTTTGTAGAGTTTAACGAGTGTTAGAACCGAACCGAATTGCCACTGAGTGCAGAGAAATGGAGGAGGCTTATAATGCTTCTAGTTCAGAGAATGAAGTAAAAGAAATGGATGACCATTTGGGAGTTGAAGGATCAAACTCCAATGGGCATGGAGAAGATATAGATAAGGAAGTACATATGATGAAAATCATTGAACGATTGCATAAATATGCCCAGGCTCACTGAGCAGATAACAAAAAGCTCATGAAATCCAAGGATTGACAGGGATAATTCAACTTAAATTTGATGCAGAGTTTGGAGAGAATCGAAAAGAAGTTGGATAAGGAGAGTGATGCAAGCAAAACAGGGAGTCACAGGATCCCTGAGAAGGAAGGAAGATCAAGGAGTGTTACTAGACACCATCATCATTCACAAGGTCACTCCAAGAGGAGAGCACACAATAGTTCAAGCCCATCTCCTACAAGAAATCACAGGAGATCTGGAGTGGATGAAATGAAGGGAGAAATGAACAATATTAAGCCTCCTACATTTGATGGAGAGCACAAGAAGGAGGAAGATGTCGAGACATGGTTACTTAGCATGAGGAAATATCTCCAACTGCAGAATTATTCCTCTCATTCCGAAGGAAGAATTGCAATGTATCAGCTGAAAGGAAAAGCATCCATGTGGTGGGATCAACTAGTGCAGGTGCAACACATTAAAGAGAAGGATATTATCTGGAAATAATTCAATAGGTATTTCGAAAATAAATACTTGACTAAAAGATATTATGACCGAAAGATGAAAGAGTTCTTTGAACTCACGCTGGGAAACATGATCATTGATGAATATGAGCGAAGGTTTTTGGAATTGTTGAAGTATGTTTCGTTCATCAAAGATGAAACTGTCAAGATTCAAAGGTATCTGAGTGGACTGTCACCTTCCATCGGTGACAAGATCCAGTACGATGACCCTAAGACTATGGAATAAACTATAAGGAGAGAAAAATGCTTATGTGAGTAGTAAAGAGAAAAACCTACTTTCCAGAAGGCTTGAGAAAATAAGAACAATTTCAAGATGGATCAGAGGAAGAAGGGAGCTAAGCCACCCTTTTTCATAAACAATCCTCAAGGACATACATCTTTTATAGAGCCCAGGAAGGTTGAAGTGGGTGGGAAAATTCCAAGACAACCACCTATGGAATGTTGGGGTTGTAAAGGAAACTATAGGTACAGAGATTTCCCCCACGGAAATGACAAAGTTAGAGTTGTCCACAATGTTCAGCAAGCTGAAACAGTGGAGGACATGGGCAGTAGAATACCAAGAATCTACAGAGCCCTGGACAACAAGCAAGAAGAATATCAGTGGCACATGATTGAAGTGGAAGGTATGATCAACAACCATGCCTTTAATATTTTAATTTATTCAGGGGCTAGTCATAGCTATATAGATCCTAGAGTGGTGGAAAGTTTGAAATTGTCAAGAAGCAAACATGGAAAATATTGGTTAGAGAAGCTGGCTACAGGGACCAAGAGAAAGGTTACGGAATTGGTTAAGTCATGTCTAGTGGACATGAATGGACTGAGAACAAGGGTTGAATTGAACATTCTGCCTTTAGGTTCTTACGATTGTTTAGTTTGGATGGATTGGTTGGACCAACACCATGCCATCTTGGACTGTCGTAATAAGGCATTCACTTGCCTGGATGAGGAAGGAAAAAGGAAAACAGTCCAAGGATTTCCCAGAGTTGTTGCTATCAGAGAAATCTCAACAATGGAGTTGAAGAAGTGCTACAGAAAAGGCTGTCAATTATTTGCAGCCCATGTGGAGGAAGCATATAAGGATAAGGTGTCAAATATCAAATACCATGAAGTACTAAAGGATTTTGAAGATGTATTACAGGAGGTACCAGGACTACCCCAGAAGAGAGATATTGATTTTTTTGTAAACTTGATGCCTGGAGCATCTCTAGTATCAAAATCTCCTTACAGAATGAGTACACTAGAGCTGAAATAACTGCAATTGCAGCTTGAAGATATTGTGAAAAAGGGGTATATACACCAAAGTGTGTCACCTTGGGGAGCCTCGGTCCTATTCGTGAAGAAAAAGGATGGGGCATTGGTATTGTGTATCGATTTCATATAATTGAACAAAGTGACTATTGAGAACAAGTATTCTTTGCCAAGGATCGATGACCTCTTTGAGCAGTTGAAGAATGCTAAGATATTTTTGAAAATATATCTTAGAGTAGGATATCACCAGGTAAGAATAAAGGATGAATACATCAGGAAGACCGCCTTCAGAACAAGGTATGGTCA
Organism: Picea engelmannii; assembly: GCA_009831015.1. Taxonomy (NCBI): domain Eukaryota; kingdom Viridiplantae; phylum Streptophyta; class Pinopsida; order Pinales; family Pinaceae; genus Picea; species Picea engelmannii. Next base: position 76,143 of record ML822643.1, on the reverse strand, counting down.
TTATGAATTCACAGTGGTGCCATTTGGGTTGTTGAATGCACCTGTTGTTTTTATGTGTTTAATGAATGGGGTATTCAGGGAATATCTAGACAAGTTTGTCATAGTCTTTTTGGATACCATTCTGGTGTATTCCAAGTTGGAGGAAGAGCATGAACAACATCTGAAGATGGTGCTGCAAGTGTTAAGAGAACACCAACTGTATGCTAAATTAAGCAAGTGCTCATTTTATCAAAAGCAGATCCATTACTTGGGGCATATCATCTCAAAGGATGTGATAGTTGTAGATCCTGAGAATATAGAGGCCATCAGAGAATGGTCAGCACCTAAGAATGTGACAGAAGTCAGATCCTTTATGGTTCTCGCTGGCAACAGAAGGTGCATTGCATGGTTCTCAAGGATAGCTTACCCTATCACTTCCTTGCAAAGGAAGGAGAACAAATTTCAATGGACAGAAGATTGTGAGAAAATCTTCCAACGATTGAAGAAGTTGTTAACCAGTGCTCCAATCCCAAGGATTGCAGATCCGAATGAAGATTTCGTAGTGTGCACAGATGCATGCAAAGAAGTACTGGGAGGATTCCTCAACCATAATGGATTTGTAATATGTTATGAGTCCAGGAAATTGAAAGAGCATGAAAAGAACTATGCAACTCATGATTTGGAGTTGGCAGTCATCGTTCACACTCTGAAGAAATGAAGGAATTACCTCATGGGAAAGAAGTTCGAACTGAGAATAGACCACAACAGTATGAAGTATTTGTTTGATCAGCCAACCTCTAATGCTAGTAAGAGTAGGTGGTTGGAGTTTCTTTGTGAATATGACTTTGATATCAAACATATGAAAGGAAAAGATAACAAAGTGGTTGATGCGCTCAACATGAGAGTGCATGAATTGCATGCTACGACCATTAGCATGTACCAAACTGATATTAAAAGAAAAATTTCGGAAGTTGCAAATGAAAATTTGCAGTACAGGGATTTGGTAGCAAATCTACAACAAGGTAAGATGCCACAGAAAGTGGAAAATTTTAAATTGGAAACTGACGGAACGCTTCTGTACATGAACAAAATTTATGTACCTAACGTCCAGGAATTGAAACTTATGATTTTGAAAGAAATGCATAATGTGCCTTATGCTGGGCACCTTGGATATCAGAAAACTGTGGCAGCAGTCAAGAGCCATTACTTTTGGCCAGGTATGAAGAGAGATATTGATGAATACATCACCAGATGTATCGAGTGCCAAAAGGTTAAAGCTGAGCATAGACACCCAACAGGGTTGCTACAACCTTTAACCATTCCTGAGTGGAAGTGGGAAGTGGTGACAATGGATTTTATCACAGGATTGCCCAGAACAGGAAAGCAACATGATTCAATCATGGTGGTGGTGGACAAGCTTATGAAAAATGTCCATTTTATTTCACTAAAGACTACTCAAAAGGAAGCTAACGACGTTGATATTTTTATGAGGGAAATAGAACGATTGCACGATATTCCCAAGACAATTGTGTTTGACAAGGACCCAAAATTTACCTCAAAGTTCTGGAAGGGTTTTTTCAAAGGATTCAGAACAAATCTGAACTTCAACACTTCTTATAATCCTAATTCTGATGGATAGACAGAGAGGGTGAACCAAGTGATAGAAGATATGGTAAGGATGTATGTGATGGACAAACCATCTAAATGGGAAGACTAACTACACTTGGTAGAATTCGCTTACAACAATGGGTATCAAGCTAAGTAGCTGCTACAACAATGGGTATCAAGCTAACAATGGAAGTGAGTTATCTTGGAAGGAGTCTCGTAGCTGCTACAAAGCTCTGATCATTCCGGTTCGGTTTGTTGCTGAAGCCCAAGGCAATGGAGGTGAAGCAACCGATGGACTGTGTGACAATGAAGGTGTACTCCTGGGGTGGGACAGGCATGTGGGGAATGAGAGTCTGTGAGAAGTGGGCATAAGTTGCTCCTATGAGAGAATCCTTCCTCATAAACTGTGTTTTCCTGTTGACCTTGCCTATCCTAGGATTCGCTTGCCCGATGGAGCTTAGTCCTATCTCGGGGGTGACCTACTGTTGAGAGTGATAAGTAGTGTGGTCTAAGGCTAGGAGATTCATGGAAGGTCTGCACGTAGTTGGTGGTGTTACTCTAGTTGAAAATATGAGTATCAGTCTGTGCTTAATTTATACGTTGTGCATGTTTATGCTACTGATGCTTGAATGTGATCATCTGTTCTGTTGCATGTGAATTTACTGTTAATCTTGTTTGAATCTGAATGGTAATAGTAACTCTATGTTATGTGTTTAATTTCGATTGAAATTCATGTTGTATATATAAGTGTATATTCCGCAGTGGTAGCATTACTCGGTCTCTTTGTTGGTCGAGGATGCTACATTTTGGTCTCGGAGCTAAGTACAACGTATGAGTAGTGGCATTGCCTAGAAGTGGAGTTGTTGGTCGGGGAATGTTACAATATGGTATCAGAGCTAAGTACAATGTATGAGTAGTGGAATTGCCCCAGCGGTGGAGTTGTTGGTCGGGAAATTTTACAGCCTCGATGAGACTTTGCCTTCAGACAAAGCTATCATCGGGGCCATGAATGGTTCCGACAAACCTTGGGATGATATGCATCATTGCTCTTATTTTCTCCTAGAGCTTGAAAGAATCGAACAAGATAACTTTCGATCTACTTTGAGTGAGATAGTCGGTCACGTTGTAGTTCCACTACATACACACGACATTTATGTCAAAGTAAATATGGCAAGTATTTCTCCAATTGTTACGATCGATATCTCTCGTACCCATGGAAAGATTGAAAACGTCCACATTGGTGCAGATTGTTTGCCAGAAGAAATCTTGATCTACACCGAACTGATCTTCAAGGAATTCCGAGATGTATTTGCTTGGTCATATGAAGAGATGCCAGGAATCAACCCTCATATTGTCGAGCATGAGATTATAACTTATCTGAATGCTAAACATGTTCGACAACGTCTTAGAGTTGTCAATCCCTGGAAGGCCCTTGCTATTAAGGCAGAGGTGGAGATGCTACTTAATGTTGGCTTCATCTACCCAGTTCCCTTGACTGAATGGGTATCCAATCCCGTTCCTATGAATAAGAGGCAAGGAACTATCCGTGTATGTTTGGACTTTTGTGACCTGAACAAGATTTGTCCTAAAGACAACTTCCTGACACCTTTCATCGATCAAATTCTCGATGAGTGTGTGGGAAGCGAAGTATTTTATTTTATAGAAGGATTTTCAGGGTATAACCAAATTCAAATTAAACCTGAGGATCAACACAAGACGACATTTTTTTGTCCTTGGGGTACTTTCGCATACTGAAAAATTCCTTTCAGCCTTAAAAACGCCAGAGCAACCTTTCAACGTGCCATGACCTTCGCTTTTCATGATCTTAAGAATATAGTCGAAGCTTACCTTGATGATCTTTCTGCTCACTCTCGTAAGAGAGAGGATCACACTACACACCTTCAACTTGTTTTTGAAAGATGTCGTTACTATAGAATCCGACTGAACCCTCATAAGTGCATCTTTTGTGTTAGGTCTAGTCGTCTTTTGGGATTTCTAGTTTTTGATACCGGGATCATGGTAGATCCATTAAAGGTTGAGGCAATACTTTGATTGCCTCCCCTGTGCACTATTAGACAACTTCAAGGTTTACATGGGAAAGCTAACTTTCTACATCGGTTTATAGTAAATTATGCCAATATCACTAAGGGTTTCATGCGTATTTTAAAGAAGGACACCCATTTTATCTGGGATGAGCGAGCCCATGAGTCCTTCAATGCTTTGAAGAAAGCCTTGGTATTGGTGCCTCTGCTGAAGTCTCCTTACTACAGTAGGGACTACTTTCTTTATATCTTCGCATCTGAGGAGACGATTGGTATGGTTTTGGTTCATGAATATTATGAGCTCCGTGAGCATGTCATCTACTATCTTAGTCGAAACTTAGTCGGTCCTGAGCTTAATTATTATCACGTTGAAAAACTAGCTTTGGCTACCATTCATGCAGTCCAATGTTTGCGTCATTATATATTACTTTGCAAGACTACAGTGGTTGTTGATGTCAATCCATTTTAATACATCCTTACCAAGCGTATCATAGGGGGGAAATATAATAAATGGATTGTCATTTTACAAGAGTTTGATCTCGATTTCACTTCCGCGAAATCCAAGAAATCACTAGTCTTCGCAGATTTAATATCCGACTTTCCACGATTATATGAGGATGTTATCCATGTTGATTCGTTCACAGATGAACACATTTTTCTTGTCTCGTTGTTTGACTCCTAGTATGGAGACATTGTTCTCTATCTTCAAACTTTGAATTTCCCTCAGCATCTCTCACGAGATGACTGACGACGTGTAAGGTACGAAGCTAAGAATTATACTATCGTCGGTCAAAGTTTGTATCACCAAGGAGTAGACAATATCTTGCGTCTTTGTTTAACTCACAGAGAAGATGAATTAGTCTTGAATGATTGTCACAGTGGGGCTTGTGGTGGTCACCTATCGAGGCTTGTGAAAGCCCAAAAAATTTTGCAAGCCGGTTATTTCTGGCCTACTATCTTTAAAGAATGTATTGAAGCGGTTAAGAAGTGTCACCCCTGCCAGGCGTTCACTCGGAAAATGCGCTCGCATCCAACTCCTCTTCACCCAATCATTATCGTCAGTCCCTTCACCAAGGTGGGGGTGGACTTTGTGGATTGCAACCCAACTTCGGCTGGGGGGCATCAACACATTATCGTGGTCGTTGACTACTTTACTAAGTGGGTCGAGGCCATGCCTACATTTAAATCCGATGGGAATACTGCTGCCTTCTTTGTATTCAATCAAATTATCGCCTGGTTCAGTATCCTGAGTGAGATTGTCATTGATCATGGCAGTCACTTTCAGAATGAAATGATGGAAGAGATAGCATCTAAGTTGGGGTTTAGACATGGTCATTCTTCCCCTTATTACCCCCAAGAAAATGGACAAGTAGAGGTTGTCAACAAGTCTCTCAAGACTATTTTGCAGAAAAATTTCAGCCAGAGTAAGTCTGACTGGCACATTATGCTATATCCCACACTCTGGGCATATCGAAACTCGGTCAAGATTGCCATCGGTTTTTCCCCTTTCCAGTTTGTACATAGTGTGGAATCGATTTTAGCTATTGAATGTGAAATACCTTCTCTTAAGTTGGCAGTTGTGCTCCTACCTGACACTTACAATATCGAGCGATGCCTTGTATGATCTAGGTGGATATCGGTAGCCACCCACCTTTTCCAACTGACTCAAAACAGTTTTCTGACAATTTTGGAAATTTACTATTTTTAGTAGTTTTAAACTTCCGGGGCCATTTTGAGGGCCTAAATGAAGGTTTTTCGGGATTGAGCTTCTCAATGATAGTCAAAGGCATGATTGAGCCCCCAAAATGAATATCCTCGACGATACCTTTCCAACAGGCTATCATAGGCCTCATTGTAATCATCTTCTTGCGAATGCGAGTAGCCATCACATCTATTCTCAGAGATAAGCTGCCACCATTCTAGCGAGTCCTTCACTCTGTATTTTTACTGTCTCAGTACATTTATTTCATTAATAGAAATCGTGTATTAATGTATCTCTGTGTTTATGGTTGCATCTCTAATACATTTATGTTATATTATTGTATATTCGCAATATCTCTGTTCATTTCTTTATTATATATCCACTCTCATTTCGTGCCGAAAATAATCCAGATCAGTGGTATCAGAGCAGGCTGCTCTTGATCGTTTTTCAGTGCATGTCCCCAATGAGGTCCGAGTATAGCAAGTTGGATCTATATCTTGTCTCTCTTGAACACAATCACTCTCGCACGCCCAAGAAAACCTCCATGGTGGAAGAAAAGAAAAATGACGGAGCAGACGATCCTATCAATTTGTTTCTTGAGCAAGCTCTCACGTGACAGAGGGACGAAATGATGGAGAATTTTTCCCACATCCTTCAACGCCTCCTGATAGCATCAAGAGCATATTCATCAAGCGAACACTTTGGAGGCACCTCGCCTTTTAAAGTACAGGTCAATTTTGATATTCCTATATTTGAAGGTCAGATAGATGCGGATGCCCTAGATAAATGGTTAAATTTGTTAGAAGGTTATTTCTTTGTTCACAATTTTTTTGATAGAGAAAATGTCATCTTCGCACTCCTTAAGACTCTCCCCCATGTCAAACATTGGTGGGAAATTTACTGGGAGAAAAGTTCCACAGAGGAGTCTGGAATATATGGGGCTGAGCCCACTTGTTTTTTTTTTGTGGATGCGGTAAAGGAACAATATTACCCTATTGGCAAATACAAGGACCAATACATGAGATGGACCATACTGCGGCAAGAGAGGTGCCAAGCATTTCCGGAGTTCACCAATACCTTCCATACCTTGCGTACCAAACTGGGTATCAAAGACTCTGAACGACATTTGGTTCTGAAATACCGTCGGGATCTACACAGATACATCCAAACTGAAATGGATTTTCTGGACATCTCATCACTCGGTGTTATTTATCGATATGTTATTAAAATCGAGCAAAAATTTAAGCCCCAGAACAAACGGGAGTTCGGGTCAGCAAATCCACAACAACCAAAGTATGACAAAGACGACCCTAACAAACAGTCTCCTGAAAACTAGTCCAAGCCACAGGAAAAGAAGGGTCACAGAAAGACAAAGAAGGACACTGGAAAATGGTGCGATTTCCACAAAATCCCCTGACACATCGATGAATGTCGTTCAAAACAGTCATTGGTGGTCGAGATCAAAGATAAGGAGCTGAACCCTGATTCAAAATATGATTATGAAAATACTGGTAAAAGACAGATGATTGACGCAGGTCCCACTGCTATTGTCGCGACCGCAACAATTCAACCAGAAGAACCAACAAATCTTGAAGAGTGGGAGTGCTTTTTTCATTCACAGATGTGGGTGAAGGGGACCCCGCTGCATTTTATTGTTGATAGTGGAAGCCAGAATAACCTCATCTCAGCAGAGGTCGTCAAACAGTTGAGATTGTCGACAACACCACACCCGCAGCCATACAACATCGGGTGGCTTCACCAAGGATGAGATCTCTGTGTCAGCGAATAGTGTCGATTATCATACGACATCCAACCCTTCAAAGATGAGGTATTATGTGATGTTTCCCCACTAGATGTCTGTGATGTCCTCTTGGGCCAACCATACATGTGGAGACGCCATGTTGTTTATGAGTCTCGACCCCATAGTGTCATTGTTACTTTGGGGGGTCATTTCTATAGAATACCAGAGGTAGTTCCAACTATTGTTTCACCTACACAGTGTCGCAAGGTAGTATCTCATACTGCAAAATTCAGTTTCACCACAATCTGTTCAAAAGCGGAACATAAGGACACTGCAACCGCTACAGCCTCGCCCCAAGCACCTTCTATCCAATAGAAGCAGGTCGACAAGGTTGTAGAAAATCACAAATATTCCTTCTACACATAGGCATCTCATGTAACTAGATTGGTTAAAAAATTCCAATCCTTCCAGCCACATGTTCGTGACAACCTTCAACAAGCTAAGCAACACAACTTCTCCAACAAGGCAAGCAACTCATCAAGATACAGATTCAACAAATGTTTTTCCCTCTCCACCGGGCACTCAACACAATGAATACCATTTCTTCCTAAGGAGGGAGGATTGATCCTAGTGGATATTGGTGACCACCCACCTTTTCCAACTGGCTTAAAACAATTTTCTGGTGATTTTGGCAATTTACTATTTTTAGCAGTTGTAAACTTTTGAGGCCATTTTGAGGTCCTAAATGAAGGTTTTTTGGGATTGAGCTTCTCAATGATAGACAAAGGCATGATTGAGCCCCCAAAATGAATCTCCTCAATGATACCTTTCCAATGGGCTATCATACGCCTAAAATAGAGATCGTATGCAAAAGTTACGACCCAGGAAGTTGATGTACTAACTTACCCAAACGGGGCCCACATGACTTTTGGCGCTTCATCTCATAGGGTTAGGTTTTTGGATGTCTAGGGCTTTTCGAATTCTTTTTTATTGTAAAAATTCCTTGAGAGCCTCATTGTAATCATCTTCTTGTGAATGCGAGTAGTCGTCACATCTCTTCTCAGAGTTCAGTTGTCACCATTCTAGTGAGTCCTTCGCTCTGTATTTTTACAGTCTCTGTACATTTATTTCATTAATAGAAATTGTGTATTACTATATCTCTGTGTTTATGGTTGCATGTTTGATACATTTCTATTATATTATTGGATATCTGTGATATCTTTGTGCATTTATTTATTATATCTCTGATCTCATTTCGTGTCGAAAATAATCTGGATCATTGTACACCAAGAGAGTCTTGACGAGTAGCGTCGAGACGCCTCTACGACTATCAAGGTGAACAAAAGACGTTTCAAGGTCCATTATGATAAGTCTGTCTGTCTTCGGTTGTATGCTGAGGGTGAGTTGGTTCTCTTGTATGATCAAGCCAAAGAACCATTGAGGGTAGGAAAGTTTAAACCCATGTGGCACGGTCCTTATATCGTGTGACGTGTCTTAGAAAAAAAATCCTATGAGTTAGAATACTATAAAGGGAATATGTTCGCTGAGCCCAGGAATGGGCTCTACTTGAAAAGATATTATGCTTGAGCCCCAATCTCAGGCATAACTCTTTGTATACTAGTGTAATTTAGTGTATATATATTTTTCCTTTCTTTTCGTCTTCATCTTGCTTATTGAGTTTTCCCTTGGTTGGCAGATGTCAACGGAGTCTTCGATCTACCTAGGATTCGCAAACGGAGCCAGTCGTCATACATGGAACTTGGATTCCATCGCTTGGGTGGTTTTCTCACCCGAGGGTCTACTGGTGTATTTGTTAGAATATAGAAGATTGTGCTCGTTTTACCATTGATGATACCCTTGTCACCCAACCACAGGCCGAAGCCACCCTCCGAGCACCTTGACCTTGACCGAGAAGAGAATCCTGGTAGCAATCCAATAGCCAAGAGAGGTTAATGCTCCAAGCAAGAATAGAAACTAAGTTGAATAGATGATCCCACCCAGAGGCTAGCGCACACCTTCCTAGAAACCTACGCACAAGCTGCAACTGCACCTTCACAGATCCAGTTCTCTCTGCAACTGCTGAGATATGAATAACGAAAACTGGCGCCCTATATTTATAGTAATATGGGCAGTTTAACTGTGGCTGACTTTTCCTTCTGGGCATTAATAAATTCATATTAAATATATTTCTGCAGCCGACAACCTATCTAGGGTTTCCTTCATTTCTTTGCTTCCTTCCAGAGGATTCTAGTCTCCTCATAGGTCACAATAGAGGTTCATACCTCCCGAAGCTACCATAATATTAACACTCCCTCCTAGCTAGGGAGGTATGGTCTTGAGCACAATAGACCATTCAACTGGTAGCAACACGAGCACCGTCATTATTATCCAACTGGATAATCTCCTATGACAACTGGTACAATATCAATTGATAGAACACACCTGTGTCTATTCAGGTATTACACAACTACTCAAACCGTGACACATAGTCACAAACAATGGAACAAATCCACCACAGTAGTATACATTTACTGTCATATATTCTTCACAACAAACATCTGATAGCAACCTGCATAGAAACAATGTTATGATAAAAACTGAATCATCTGGGCCAATGTTTCACTCACGGCTGTGAGATTTGAAAGAATATCTTCCCTTAGTATAGAATATCAACAATGGGCTATCTTCCCCATTCTTCTTAAACAAGGAAGAATGATTATTTCTTATTTTTGAGCCTGGGCCATTTCTCACCCTGGGCCATTCTTCCTACACTAATTAAAGTGCACCCTGGACAAAATGTATAAACCCTAAGAAATGTTTGGACCATTCCTCACCCTGGGCCATTCCTCCTACACTAATTAAAGTGCACCGTGGAGAGA
>ML822643.1:21204-33863 GCA_009831015.1 Picea engelmannii | reverse complement strand
CCTTTGTCTTAGACACGTCCAACAATTTCCACTCAGAGTCTATTGTTGCATCAAATTGATGCATTTTCATGTATATTGCTTGAATAACAGGTTGGAAGTCGCGCAACTCTTTCTTTGCTACGAATTGAGCCTCAAAGAGGGCGTCCAACTCATTGTCCACCTGTTGGATTTGATCGAACTTCTATTGTTTCTCCATAGGATCCATTGTAGCTGCAACTTATTCGTTCAACACCTGGATCTTTGTGTGCACCTCCTCCAAGAATTGGTTGTGTCGAGAGATGGTTCCCTTCCAGTCGCTGACTTCCCTAAAAATCTATTTTCATTCCTTTGTGTGCTTGTGTAATGCTGCTCAGGCATTGTTACCTTGTAGTACTATCTTCCGCATCTACTCTTGCAGCTTCTAAGGCTACTATGCTGCTTCTTGTTGTGCCTGTTGTAACTATGTTTTCAGTTTCTCGGCTTGAGTGGCGAGTTGTGTCCATGCTCCTTGTAGCAAATCAATCTGGTGTTCCAGCTCACCTGCATCAATGACTTCAGGTAATTCAGGCACAAAATTATGAATATCTGGCCAGTCTTTGGAAAGTCTTTCTTGCACTCTTTCCAACTTGCGTTGAACTTGGATTTTGTCATGTGCTTCCTGCATCCTGCATGTTTTCACGAAAAACTCTTCCCTCCTTGCAACATCGGTGGATCTCTTGACCTCCTGGAGCCTTTCCTCTAATTGATCAATTGATTCTCTGATCAGTCCAAATAATTGCGTCACTGGCCACTGCATGAGATCATCGGATGAAGGAGTTGCATCTGTGGGTGCTCATGTCTATAGTGGAAGTCCACTGGTCATTGAGTGGTCTGAATGGGTCTCTACCTCCTCGTCTGATAGTGGTCCTGTTGCAATCTTCGACCTTAGTGTTGCGTTCAAAAGACTCAGAACCTCTGTTTTGGCTATGTAAAGCTACATCAGTTCTATGCATTGTTGAGGGTCTTGGAGAACCCTCTCCATTTGTTCATGTGTGGATGTCGCGTTGTGCCTGGGTGTTGATTCTAGTTCTTTCTGAGGTTGTGGTAGCTCCTGCTTTTTTGTTACTTCTACTTCCTGCATTGTGGGTTCTTGTGCCGCCTTATCCTTGGCTGGTGGGGGGATTTGTTGTTTGCTTTGGAGGTGCAACTCCTCTTCAGTTTAGGCAGATTTCCCTTGCGTTGAAGGCTCAAGTTGTTGTTCCTGGATGTCTGGGTGTAGACCATTCAACTTCATACTTTACTCTGGTGTTTTGGGGTCTGGACCAGAAATTTATGATCTTGGCTTGGATGACGCTTGGGTTGTTTCTGGGAGTCCTTGCTCCACTATCTCTGGCTAATCGAGTTGCATAGACTCTGGGGTTGTGGTCTAGGGTGGGTTGGTGGTGATGGGGTTTGGTGATTGGGTTAGTGGTGATGGAGGGTGCTCAGTGATGAATGTGGACGTAAATGTTTCAGGCTCCAGGTCATCATGAATGTGAATGATAGTGTTGGCTTTGGTCGTTGAGAGGGTGTGGGGAGGGGCTGATGCAAGGGGTTGTGGGTTCAGGGGTTTGTTCAGCGAGAACCTGGGTCTAGGCCTCTTCACTAATGGTTTGGTACCGAACACAATGCCCAGAATATGGTTAAAATTTGCACCAGATAACACTGCATCGGCTGGCATCTGACAAATGGTCGGTCTTTTCTTCTACTCCAATTGTTTCATCTCCTCTTCCTCCTCAGAGTCTGATTGTGCTGGAGTGTCTGGCTTTTGTGGCTCTAGACCTGAGCTTCGTCCGGCCTTTGCATCTTTGTCTTTCTTCTTCAGCAGCTCCACAGGTAGGATATAATGCATTCATGTCTTGCACAGGTTATGTTTGACTCCTGGCCATGACATGACTTCCCTATCAAAGGCCTCCTCATCCAGATAGAATAACAACATCCTTGTGTGGAAATATTCCCTGCTCACATGTCTCGGCCAGAAAAATGTGTGGTGTCGGTTCATGATAAAAGAAATATTTCTCGTATTGCAGTTGAGGATCTCCTGTGGGATACGCAACCTCTGTGTTGCGTCGATCAACTCATTGTACCACTTAGAAAATGTTGTGGCGTTGAAGGTTGTATTCTCTGAATATGGCCTAGACTGCCATGGCTCGAACATCTTCTCCATGCGTCCTTTATCTAGTATCATCGGTTTTCTTCCCATAGGTGGCTTCCATTTAAACATAGTGAATGGCACGAGTAGATATCTGTAAGTGAAGGTTCCTCCCTTATCCTGTGCTTCCTTGCATGCTACTAGGAGTTCCTCTAGCAGGTAACTGCACCAATTAATACAGCTCCATTGGTGCAAAATTCAGCTACTGATAATGCATCAAGAGTGCATTCGCCTTTATAGTGCGATCTCATAACCTTGCTAGATATGATGTAACAACTAGTCTGAACTGTCTCGGGTAGCATGGGTTCAATTACCGCTATGCGTCCCCCCTCTTTGTGTTGAATTTGTCATACAGACTGAGCTCGCCTTTATTTTTCTTGTGCTTACCAGGACCTTGGAATCCTTTCGACACATCCTCTCCTTCAGAGGATAGTCTAGTAAGATTCTGGATGTGTTCATTATGGATTGGATACCACTTATCCAACCATAGGCTTTTGTCATGCACCCTGCTTATTAGAAATTCTATGCACCACGCAACCTCACCAATGGTACCGAAGACTGGTAGGTCTCTCAGGTTCATGATGGTTGAATTGAAAAAATTGATGAAGTCTGATTTTGGCAAAAATTGCATACCTTCGATTCCATCTGGAGCCATCTCCCAAAAAACATCTGTGTGCATCTAAGGAAACAAGGTTGAATCTGTGAGGTCAAGATCAAGGAGCTTAACATGCTCCACCTTCCCTTTCAGATTGCCTACGATCTTGACTCGTGGGTCATAGGGCTCATTTGGAGCCACTTCTCTAGACATAGAGCTTCGGCTTGTTGTGGCTCTCGGCATTCACACTTCTGTGGCAGCTAAGGACTAAGGTTACGACTGCGGATTTCACAATGGTACAGGTCGGTTCGCTCTTCTGGATTCAGAAATAGCTATGTTCTTTTGGAACGATACATTCTCGGGCGAGTTCTCAAGGCCTTATACTTGGCTTAACAGGAAAGTTTAGTAATAACTGTTGGTGATCATGACCATATGGATGCAATTGGATCTGAGTTGTCCGATAGGACAGTTTATCAGGGTAAATCCTATTGGGCGATTCTAGCATTAACTTATTTGCGTGAGTGGAATAGGGGCGTGGTCGATTTCAAACCTTTCTATTTGAAGGGTGGGTATCCTGACACGAACTTCAAGGGCATCTTTGCGTAACATGTCTTTATGGCTTAACTGACCTCAGACGGGGTACCGAAATGGAAATAAAGGTTATGACTAGACTGGGTTTGTGTGGCACATGGATTCAGATCGTACTCGGATTCATCCTCCCTCTGACCACAAAGGTTATCCCCATCATATTGATGACTGTCATTAATGGATTCTCTTATACTTTGGGTCCTACACTGCTAAGTCTTTACTTCTGTATCAAAGAACACTTGAACAAAAAATGAACTATGTGTCATGGTGCAACACTGTGCACATGGACTTTATTAACTAAATTTACAAAAAATTCAGAAAACTCAAATCTACTAATGTACAAGCTCCTTCAGACTAGAGTGATAGTCCCTCTTTCTCAGTTTTGAGACAGGTAGGGCTTCAGGCGAGCGCCATTCACCCAACCTAGCCGCAGCACACCATCCAGTTGCATGAATCTGACTGCCCCTGAGGGTCGGATCTCCACAATTATGAACGGTCCCAACCAGTTCATGCACAACTTGCCAGGATGCTTTTGTTATCGACTATCGTAGAGTAGTACCTTGTCTGCTTGTGTGAATACCTTGGTCTTAATGTGCCTGTCATGCCAAGATTTTTTTCTTTCTTTTTCAACCGACTGATGGAAGTCAGATATAAATCTGGTTTCCTCGAGTTCTTGTAATTCCTTAAGCCTCTATGCCACTGATTCCTCCTCTGTCATATATGTGGCTTGTGCAATATATAAACTTGGGCTGATAAATTTTGCAGGCACCACTGCTTCTCTCCTATAAACTAACTGGAACAATGTGTACCTGTTGAGTTTTTTTTTGTTGTTATCATGTATGCCCATAGTACAGCTGGAACTCTATCATCCCAGTCCTCGCGGTTTGCGCAACAAACCTTTGTTAACCCCCTTTCCAGAATTTTGTTGAAGGCTTCGACTGTTCCATTGGCTTGTGGGTGGTATGGACTTCTCTTGTGGTGTTGAATTATAAATTTTGTTGTAAGTGTTGCTATAGTGCTACTAATGAAATGAGCTCCCTAATCATTAGTTAAGCTCATGGGACATCTGAACCTTGTAATGATATTCTCAAAAATAAATCTGGAAACAGTATCTATCGAACAGTCTTGTACAGTTGCTACTTCTGCCCAACGGGTAAGGTAGTCAGTTGTGGTAATGATGTACCTCACCCTTAAATGCTTGGCGATAGGGTTGATTGGTCGAATGAAGTCAACTTCCCATTTCTCAAATTCTTGTAGAGCTCTAACTGGTTTTAGTGGTAACTCGTCTCGACGCGACGACTTGCCCACCCATTGACAAACATCACATGATATACCGTATACCTTTGCATCCTTGAAGAGTTTTTCCCACCAAAGTCCTACCTAGAGAAATTTCTGTGTCGTGGCATTTTCTCCTACGTGGCCTCCTGCAACTCCATTATGGCATTCCCAGAGTATGGCCTATATTTCATGATCCAGGAAACATCATATGAGGATGTTGTCTAGTCCAATTTTATACAACTGCCTAGCGATCAACTGGTAATCTACTGCTCTAACAACCATGTGGCATTTCTGGGTTGCGAAATATGTCTCTCAACAGGACCATGTACTTAGGAATACTGTTATGTCCTCCAAGTACTCTAGTATGGCCTCAATTCTGAACAAGTCTGCATCTGGGAGCTGATCATCTACTGCTCCACCACTTCCCATGACTCTAACCTGGATAGGTTATCAGGGCCTATGTTGCATCTTCCCGGCTTGATGATAACTTCAAATGAAAATTCCTGAAATAATAGCAGCCATCTACAAATTCTTCCTTCTAATATTGGTTTGTTAACTAGATATTTCAATGCAGAATGGTCAGTAAAGAATTTAAAATGAGCTCCTAAGAAATAATGTCTAAATTTTTGCAAAGCATAAATCATGGCTAGACCCTCCCTCTCTGACATTGTGTAGTTGCGCTCTTCTTGCGACAACTTCCGAATCACAAAATAGATAGGGTCATCCATAGCTCCATCACTAGGTTGTGTTAAGATAGATCCCAAAGCAATTCCTAAAGCATCTACATGGACATGAAATTTGTTCTTCCAATTTGGGAATATCAAAATTGGTGTTGTGATGAGTTTATCCTTGAGTGTCTCGAATGCTTTATCACACTCTAAAGTCCATTGGAACGTTTCATCCTTTTTTAGTAAGTTTTCTAGAGGTGTCGTAATGTTGGCATATCTTCGGATGAACTTGTGATAGTAACCTGCGTGTCCCAGTGTGGAGCGCAATTGTTTAGCACTCGTAGGTGGAGGCATATTCATAATGATCGCAAATTTGGTTGGGTCTACCAATACCCCTTCTCGACAGACTATATGGCCCAAATCAATTCCATGTGGTACACATAAGATACATTTTCTGAGATTCAATGAGATCTGCAACTCTCTGCATCTGTCAAACATTAATCGCAACAACACTACATGTTCCTTGATTAGGATATATATTGTCCAATCGTCCATATAGAATTCTATAAATTTGTGGATGAACTCCTTAAAAGATGCTATCACAATCCTTGAGAAAAATGCAGGGGTGTTCTTCAAGCCAAATGGCATCACATTGTATGCGAATGATCCCCATTCTGTTAGGAAAGTGGTCTTCCTTTTGTCTTCTTCAACGATGCTGACTTGATGGTATCCTGAAAATTCGTCTGTGAATGAGTATGCTTCCTTTCCTGCAACTTGTTCAAGAACTTCATCTGTAAAGGGTGTTGGGAAAGGTTCATATACACATGAAGATTTGAGGATTTTGTAGTCTACACAGACTCTAATATCCTCCATGTCTTTCTTGCTTTGAATAACTATCGGGCTAACCCACTCTGCTTCTTCTACTGCAAAAATGAGACTTGCTTCCAACATCTTGTCTATCTCCTTCTTAACCTTCTCTTTTACTCTAGGATTAAGACGGTATGGTATGACTTACAGGATTGGACCCTGGTTTCAGTTCAATCTTCATTTCTCCCATGACTCTTTTGATTCCCTTTAACTCTGAAAATGTCTTTGGGAACAAATACTCATATTCCCACAGTAAACTTTGTATTTCCTGACTGGTTTTCTCATGCCAGTAGTCTCCCACCATAGCTATCTTAGGTTGCTCTATAGTCCCTATATTGATTTTGCTCAATTTTAATCGGTGATTGTAGGAACTATTGGTCATCTAGGATTTATAAATCTTTGCTAATCTGATAGCATTATATAGGTTTCTCAATTGAGGGCAATTGGAGATTAGTCTAGAGTTCTTGGCTATGTTTGGCGCACACCACTAAGTTTGATTTCTGATTACCACTATCTGTAAAAATAAATTCTTTAATCTTTTGCAGGACTACTTCAAGCTCATGGTACTTACTTGTAAATGAGAAGTCCTTGCAAAATTGAGTTGCCGGTGTTTTCCAGTCCTTGGTCTGTCTTCTGGTTTCCTCATGTATGACCCAATATTTCGAGATTGGACCTAGAGAGTGGGGGAATACCTAGACCTAGAAGTGAGATGGTATCCCCGTAGCTTGCCACTGTGTCACGTACTATTCAATATGTATCCTAGGATCTGATTCTCCACCGAACAGTTGCGCAAATTGAAGATTCATTTTCATCTCTGATTCCAGCTTCTCCTTATTCTGGAAGCTGTACTTTATAGCTTGCTTCACCTCATCCCAAGTTCTGAATATGGCTTTATGATTAGCCCACCATCTGGTAGGGGTTTTCTGAAAAGCCACATGTAGTACCGATGTTCTTTGGTCTTCTCTTATGTTTTCTTCCATGTTGTGCAAAAAATTGTTTAGATCTGAGGTGCCATCGTACACTAGGTGTTCTTTGACTTCGGTACCAACCCATCTGGTCGCTCTGAAAGTTGCGCATATTCTTGAGAATATTTCATGCGAACCTTGTTGCCAACTATCAAAAGCCAGTTCTGAGTCTTCATCTGCTGACTGTATGCTTCTCCAACTTACTGATCCATTAGCAGTAGGATTAATTATATAATCATTTCTTGTCCCAGCTATTACAGTGTACAACTAGTCCAAGTCTTCTCCCTCCATATTATTTTTTGTTGGTTATGTATACTTGGGTCCTACATATGGATCCAAAGGTTAAACTACCTTGATTCCCTCAGCCTTAAAGGTCATGGTGTCTTTCTTCAAGTCGATTACTGCATAATTTCCATAGGCCTAATCGATGCCAAGTAGTGCAAGGTAGGGGTCCTTATCTCCCATGATCTCAATGACTTCAAAGTCAGCCACTATCTTTACTCCCGCAACATCTATTTCTACATTCTCCAGTCTTCCTATGGGGAAGATACAATATTGGTTTTCCATTCTTAACTGAATTAGGGAATATGTCAGCCTCGGTTTTCCTAACACTTCCCAGATCTTCTTAGGCAGAATGTTCACATCGGATCCTAGATCCAACATGACATCCTTGATTTCAAATTCATCTAACTAGACTACTAGTCTAAATTCTTTTCTGGTTCTTACTTTTTTTTGCTCCACTCTTTGGGTACTCTTCTCAGGAAGATTAGCCCTTATTCTTGCCTCTAGGGGTTCTTCGTTCCCTAAAACTAGGTATAGCGCATTGCACAAACTTTTTGTTAGTTGATCATTCCCTGGAATGTCAAAGAATAATTGAAACCAAAGGTCAACTACATTTTGAGGTTGCTCAAGTTGTCTTGGCATGACTACAGGGTTTCTGGGTGCAGGGGGTGAAGCAGGGACTTGCGCCATATTGGGATAAACAATAGGCTGTGAGGGTTTCTCTTGCATCTCAAGGCTAGGAACATTCTAAAATACTTCTATGGCATCTTTAAAGAATAGCTTTTGTTTCAGAGGGTCATAACTATCTTCTTTAGGTGCTTCTTTCTGGATTTGATGTAGAGTATCAGCATCAACTCCTGTCTTCGCTCCTCCTCAAGTAATGATATTAAGGTTGGGAAATTATCCCTTATCAACCCTCTTGATTTCCGAACTGATAAGGTTAGTTCCTATTTGTATTACTCTATCCTCCCATTTTGCAATTAACTCTGGGCAGTCTTTAGTTGCGTGCCCATTGGTTCTGCAGTGAGAGCACCATGGTCGCCTTGGATGAGGACAATATCTAGCCATGTGACCTTGCTCATCATATTTATAGCATCTTCTTGGCCCTCTTCCCCTATTTCTTCCTCCTCTGAAGTCTCCTCCGACTCCACCTCCTCGACCTCTTCCTGGTCCTTGAGGGTTTTCATTCACCCTGAATGTTGTTCGGTCTAATCTCTCTGCTAGTGCATCCAACGCTCTACATTGATTGGTAGTATGTGTGGTAGATGCACAAAACTCGTAATGTATTGTGTTCGGTACTATCAAAATTTTCAACATGATGGGGAACTGTCTTGGCCCATGCCCATGGATTCGATAGATTTCACAATACTCAGTTGTTGGTGTTGCTTGGCCTCCTGGGAAAGCATGATACGGGGCGGGGTTATGGAAAGGTAAGTTCATCGATACTTGTGCAACTCCTCCCACGAGTCCTAGTGGGTTTATCATCAGATTTTGAGGGGGTCCCATTCCCCTTCCTTGCAGACATTCGTTCGCCAGATGACCTTCCATATAACATCTAGTGCACCAAACCAACGGTCGTCTTGATCTGGGTATTGTCAGCTCTTGAATATTTTCTGTAAGGGTCGATATCGACCCTTGTAATTGCGCCAGATTCATATCTACTTGGCTTTTGGTCATTATCAGGATCCCAGGGTATCCCGCCATGGCTTCAATATTCATCGATTGTTCCAAGGAGTCTGTTAACAAGGTTATCCGATGTTGCATTAGCAGAATCCAAGTCAGAGGCAACAACCCCTGAATGTACCACTCCGTTTGATGTTCTTCGTGGATTGGATCTTCCAACCTCCCTATGGAATCTTTAAACTTTTGGTTGTATTCCCAGGCCGATTCACCTTCCCGCTGCTGGATCTCATGTAACTCGGACAAAGCTTGTTGTTATGACTGAGGTAACTTGAACTCTCCTATGAACCTTGTCTGTACCTGGCCAAGTGAGAATGCTCGACCTTGCATTCCTGGCACTCCTGGCTTGATACTCTTCATGTACCACTTGGGAGAGTGCCCTCTCAAGGTAGTCTGGAACTCGACCAACTTATTCGCATCCAGATTCCCTCTGGATCTCTGGATTGCTTCATACAAGAACTAGTGTTTCTCAACGTCTTCATCTCCCTTACCCAAAATTCTAGGTATCGGGAAATCGAACCTCCTGCATGGCCAGCCATTGTTGATATTGTTGTTCCTATCAATATGAATCCTAACGGTCCTACATTCGATCTACCAGGGGATCCCACTATCCTCCCTGTACTCGCCCCTCTTGGTTGTGACTGACTAATTAATTGTACTGGAATAGAACTAGCATGAGAAGGTAGTATCAAACTTACTACTTGTATAGAAGACACTTGGGGTATGGGTGATTCAAGGTTGGCACCACTGGCTTCGTGGTGGTTTTCTTTGATCTGGGGGGTCTCATTTACTTCCACTGGGGTGATCTCTTAGGTCGGATTCCTGATATCTCCTGTTATTGGGACTGAATCTTCTCTTTCTTATCTAATATTCATGTCGGCTTCTTCCTCTCTAACACCTACACCTTCTCCTTCTTGTCTCAGCTCCTGGGGAATTCTTTCTCTCTGCACTTCTCTCTCGTTTAATCTTTGACTGTCCAGTCGTTCCTGTCTTCTCATCTTCTGCAATTCTTCCCTCTGTCTTTCCTCTACTTCTCCTGATCCACCTTATTTCCTCAACTTCTCAGACTTTCTTGTTGCTTTCTTGATCTTGTCGCGCCACCACTTCTCAACTATGGCATCTCTCTTCAAGGCTCTCTCATTTCTTGAGTCCATTTCTTTTTGTTTTCCCCCCGTTTTTCAAAGAACCCTTCCCCTCTCTCATGCCATGACTCTCACCCCGCCTCACCCTACCCCAAGTGAGGGTGTTTACACTGCCATCTCAGTCGGGGACATATTCAACATGCCCCCCTCCATCAAGAAAACCTTAATCCACAGGGGGGTTTATCTTAACAACCTTCCCTTTGCATCTTTCTTGAAAATTCCCTCTTCTCGTGAGAAAGATTGGTGATTCTCAGCTGCAAATTTGGTGATATATCCCTCTAATGTGGTGCTGACCCAGAAATCAACTGCTCGCGTGACTGGACAATCCAACCTCTAAAGTGTTTCTAGCTTCTCAGTATCCCACGCACATATCCTCTTGACTCGTCCTTGGAAATCTGGAGCTTCTTGGATCCTCCTTATCCAGTGGAAAAATTATTCCGAGAATTTAACCCAAAAAATCTTGCTTCGTGATTGTTTTCCACCGATTTTCCCTTTAGTTCCACTTCTTTCCATATGAATGTGTCATAAGTTTCTTTCCCACCATCGATCAATACCAAATCTATGGATCGATGGAAGCATTCTCCCTACAGGTTCCCTTTTAACACGGGTCTCGGCAACAAAACCATTTTTTTGGTGCAAGTTTGATCAGACCAGGGTCCTTCTCAGGTTACCAACAAAAGGTACCGTGTAGTCTAGAGCATTGGCCTTTTCATCTCCTTCAAAGGGAAGAAGTCTCACCCAAATCCCTGAGACAGATAGATAGGGAAGGGTAGGGAAAAGAGTTAAGAGGATCCCTAGGGCCTTCAAGACTCATTCTTGATCTTGTGTAAGAGACATGAACATATATGAACCATACATGTGCAAGAATCGAACCTACTTACGTTGCGAACAAGAATTTAAATGTAGAACCATCAGATAGAACTTACATACCATAAGGAAATGTTGTAATGCATAAGAAAACACACAGAGATACATCATATTTGAAAATTTAGGTCCTTCTTCATATTATCTTTGGAATCTTTTTGTGATTACAGAATCAGAATTACACCATAGTGTAGTGTAAAGACTCTTGACTCTAAACTCATGTCGCAGAGCTCCAACTCTCGAACTGATAGATCAAATTCATTACAGACTCACGACTTAACTGACCAACAACAACAATGGAAACCACAACAGCTAATCAACCCCTTTACAATTATGTTCATCACTATGTATAAGCTGGGTTATGTCTTCCTTCTTGGCTTGCACGCTTTCTTGTTCTGTTGTAGCTGTTTGTTTCTTAGCTGGCATTGCACTAACTTTCACAACTTATTTCTGTTACTCTTTCTAGTTCTGATGTCCAGCCTCTGTTGAAGCTTGCACAATTCGTGCTCAGTCAAAACTTGCACAATTCCTTATCCAAAAATGAAGGGCTCAACAATGATGTCTCTCCTTTACAAGTTTTAAGGCCAAAGTTCCTTTTTGGTGATGGCAACAAGAGATCAGAATGTGATCAGGAATGTATAAAAGCTTCACAAGTTCTCATGCTCATGAGGCATCCATGATGCTGACATGGACATCATTTCCACATACTCAATACATAAAAAGAGGAAGAATAAAAGGTGTCCCCCATCAACATGGAGCCATCAAATGCCTTAGATATACGGCTTAGATGCAAGCGTAAATATGTATCCCATACAAAGATCCTGAGACTACGAGATTAAGAACTGCTTTGCTGGCCACTTATCATGCAAAAGCCACAATTTCTTTGTCACATGTAACTGATTGGTTTTATGTGGAAGAAGAGAAGAAAACAAAAGATAAAAGGAATAAGTTGACCTTGTTGCATTGCTACAGCCTATCCATGCTCCTTCATACCTATAACACGCATGCTATGCTGCAACATTTAATGTAAAAACAACATAATGAAAAGCATGCTTACATTGTATTCTCCAAAACTTATCTTGTTGATATGAAGCTCTGCTGCAAAAACAAACCTCGCCATTGGATTCACATCGATGAATTACGTAAAAATGATTGTCAAATCATCTCCGTCGGATACAACGACATTCAGGCCCTTTTTGGACCTCCTGCCTCGATCCGCATGCAATTATAGGAAATTAATGCACTGTTTTCATTGAAATACGTGCCAATGTACACACTGGGTGCACTCCCCCATGCACTGGCATAGTTCATTACTTTAGTAAAAAAGAGGGCGGAATTACCCATGAGCCAGTTTAGCCGAATTGATTGGTGAAGGCTAAGTTAAGGCGCTAGTCAGAGGAGGTCATGGGGTCAAATCCATTGGACTCCTTTTTGGAATGCTTCCCAATGCTCTTCTAAAGTTGGCAGATCCGCCAGATTTGGCGGAGTTTAATTTAAACTTAAATTTCAAAATTTTTGGCATGCGCCCTCATTGGGCATTTGTTGACTGCCGCATGGCATCCTATGATTGGGCCATGTGGC
>ML822643.1:7689-21104 GCA_009831015.1 Picea engelmannii | reverse complement strand
TACAAATTCCCTGGCCTTTACCCTCTCCACACAATAACGATTACGCTCTAAGCGTTCCCTTATTTCCACTCTGACTAAAATATTGCAATTATACAAGGAAATAGCTTGTAGAGTTTATTATTTACATTGTGTGGAAGATAAGGTTATACTTACTTTCATGCGGGAATTAGATAGGTGAAAACCTGAATGATAAAAATTCCTTTCATTTCAGGTATTTCCCTCAATTCTAAATGTTAATTATATTTTATTTTATTTTAACATAATGAAAGGTTTAGGTGTCTTAAGAAAGAAATAAAATCTGGAAAGTAAGGTATTACTAAATAGTTTAAAGTATCTCTTCATTTAAGTAAGACATTTAAGACTTTGGTGTTGCTGTATATCTAAAATAATTTATTTTTTTTATAGAACTTGCTTTTAATAAAACTTTTTTAATTATATTTTATCAAAGGAAAGGGATTCAACCACATATAATGATGGTGGTGTTATAAAAATGTTCATTAATTCTTAGGGATTCAACCACATATAATGATGGTGGTGTCATAAAAATGTTCATAAATTCTTAGCAGTATTAATTATAACTCGCATGCTTCTTGGTGTAACTAAAATCAACTTTAACATTAATAATGACATCATGTCTTCCCCATCCTTGTAGTAATGAGAAAAGGTTGATTTTCCTTAAGCTACATGATGATAAGGTCCTTGATTTCTAACAAACTTAAGAACATGAAAGACAACTTGGAGAATCTAATAGGGGTTAAAAGATAGATGTGGAATTTGGAAATACCCATAAATAGATGTCATGGACCTATAAAGTGTAGGATTAATAAGGAATGTGTGTGGAACCTACAATATGCAGGGATATCTATATCCGCAATGAAAAACCTTATAAAAGATACAAATATTCCAAAATGCATTATTCCACATAGGATATAACAATCCGTAGCCACATATACATTGCTAGTATTTTTGTAAACACTTCTCTAAAATCATTAATAATAGGAATTTGAATTATTTTAGCATTTGTGGAGGTTGGGGTTTACGAAATTTATAGTGGTTTGCTCTTTCCTTGGCTGCAAAATCATGCTGGAGGGGTCTCTTTGGCGACTGTCTGTGGAGTAAAGTGTTGAGGAAAAAATACACGAAAGGTATAGATGTGCCATCTTGGATCAAAAGGAATGATTTCAAACATTCTGTTGCCTTGGTTATCCAGAGGAATCTTATGACATATATGCCAATTATTCTGCGGTGGACGGCCTGGACTGTGGGTTGCGGTAAACAAATCTCTCTAGGTATGGATGCCTTTGTTGGAGGGAATGACCGGTGTTTTCTTTCACATCCCCTTATTTCCCATCTTCATAATTTGAATATTTTTTCATTAGCCCAAGTTGCTCTTCCAAATAATTCGACATCCTCAACAGTTTGGATAGACTCTAAACAACTCAAACTTTCAAGCGAGCTAGCTTTGGAATGGGACAATTTCATCCTTGTTATTCGATCTAATCGCATATACTTAAAGGACTCCTGTGAAAAACTAGTATGGTCACGAAACTGGGATTTGGGCAATGTAACTGTTAAGTAGTCTTACCAGTCCATTTTATTCTCTAACTTAAAGGGTGAAAACCGATGGTGGTACAAATCCATTTGGCATGTTAATGTTCCGAGCAAGATCATATGTTTTATTTGGTTATGTCTAATGGAAAATATTCTTACTGGAGTCAATTATTAACGTAGAGGAGGCATCGGGCCTTCAGTATGCAGCTTATGTCTCAATGGTGAAGACTCAACTAATCATCTCTTTACTCATTGTGTTGTTTCTAAATTAATTTGGAAAGAGGCCCTTTCACAATATTTTAATCATGATGAGTGGGGAGAAAAGGGATTGGAAGATAATCTCCTTAAATATCCAAAGTTAAGACATATTCCATTCATGGTTATTTGGGGTATTTGGAAATACCGAAATAAGAGGTTATTCGAGAATTGGGCTAGACAAGATTCATCCATAGGAAAAAAAATTCTTCTTTCTATCCAGGAATTTCACGATGAGGCAAAACCTGGCAGTCTGGATTATATCCTTAGTCCAGTTTATTTTGATGACTCGCCAATTGGATTCTTTGATGGTGGAGATATAGAAAATAGGTTACTCTTTAATTGGGTTAAAGAGTGCACCAATTGGATTCTTTGATGGTGCAGTCCCCATAGTCCAATTTAACATTGGATTATGGGGACTGTTACATCTAGCTTCACTACTTTCTTTGAGCAATTTGATGGTTGTTGGCGACTCCAAATCAGCTATTGATTGGATAAAAGGTGAAACAAAATTAAATTGCTTATATCTTAGTCCCTGGAAAGAGAGGATCAAAAATATGCAAGACAAATTTGAAAGTATCAGATACATGCATGTTCACAGAAACTTCAACATTGTTGTTGATCAACTCTCTAAACAAGCCTTGAAGTGCACTCCTAGGTGGTTTTTTATTGAGGAGCTGGTCGAAGGAGCAATAGCTCATGTAGACAAACTCCCTATGTTTTAGTTTCCCTAAGTTTTAAGTTTTATGTTGTACTTTTGGCCATAGTATTTAGGCCTTGACTATGCTTTGATGGTACTAATGTACATAATGGACTAGAAGGCAAAAACTCCGACTGTACTAGTTTCTTTTTGTGACGAAGATTGTATTTAAGAACATATGGAATTTTCTTAAGTCTATTTTGAGGAATATAGGGACAATGAGCAATGCAAACATACTACGTATTTTTGAAAGTTTCACTTGATTCTTAATAGAATAGTAGTGAAACTGTTTTTTCCATGTGAAAAAAAAGCATCTCGGTAAGCTAAATTAAATAGAATGCTTAAATAACATAAAGGAATTTAAATTAAATGAGATACTTAAATAAAATAAAGGAATTTTAGTTGTCTTTTCATTTCCCTATTGTATTCCATATTATGTTAACTAAATACACGTTGCATCAAATCAACACTACATATATCATTTCTCAATGCTAATGCAAATTTAATTAACTAGAATGACAACAAAAATTATTATCTGGTGTTGTAACTCATATGAATTCCAAAATGAAATGATTGAAGAATGGGGACTCAGATAATTGGGTTACTCTTTAACACATTATATTCTTGCAATTGTTTGGTAGGGAAAATGTCCCTAAAACTTTCTAAAGGTATCCTTGGGTAGGTTTTCAATTCACTATGGAATTTTTTAACATTTCTCACTTGGATATAAACTAAAATTACAATWTAAGGAAAAAAAAAAAAMAAAATTCAAGTGAAATGAATAAAAACACTAGAGATGTATAATTATGCATTAAATTGAGCCCTTGAGTTGTAGGGTAGTCAGTGATGGAGTGTACTAATATGGCACTCCATTATGTGAAGTCATTGATTTGAAACCTCGKCTTACCTTGTGTGTCGTGTATGAGGCATAATGGGATAACATGACCACGTGTCACACACCAACCTCTAATAACAACTTCCATATAAATTTCTAGAACAAAAACCTTTAGCAAATGTTTAGAGAACATTTTATACCATCCAAGAATGAATATCAATATAAAGTTCCAAAATAAATTATTAATTTTATGAAATGCTCTATCTAACTTACCATAGGACTAATTGCATATATTCAATACATTTATTAGTGATCATAGCTCTAATTTGTATTTCCAATACTCCTATTCATTGGTCCAAGCAAATCATTTTTTAAACATTGTGTAGTATTAGGTAATAATATTTTTCATTAGTGCGTTAATTACACAAAATCTGAAAGGTAAACAATAAAGAGATATCAATCTCAATAGCTTTGCAACATTGATAAGATTAGTTTATGTGAATCCATGTGATTTCTTTGTATCATTCAAATTGAGATGAAAATTTTGTACCTTGCCCCTTTTGTTGATGATTACAGCTTCGTGAGACATCCTCGAGGACTTGTACTCCTCTAAGACTGAGTGAGATGGCCTGTGAGAGAGCCTGTGAGTTGGGTGTGCCCATGTGATGGGTTTGTTGTTCCTCTTTGAGACTAAGATGGAATGTTGTGTGCACCTGTGTGAGGTGAGGATGCCCATGAGATGGGTGTGTCATTTGAGATGAAATGATGTGTACCCCTGTGAGGGGTGAAGGTGCCCATGTGATGGGTGTATCATTCTCCTCTGTGTAGAGATTTGAGACGATGTGGTACTCCAGATGATTATTGTAACACCCTGTTTCCCCCAGTCTGTAAAAATAACTATATTGGCCAAGTACTGTGGAAAACTCAGAAATGTGAATGTGTGATGTGAATGGACCTTGTGAAAAAGGTCGATGGATGTGAATAATATTATGAATATATATTGCAGGACTGCTGAGAGGGGGGATGTGTTGAAAAAGAGACCACGATGGTTGAAGAAAGGTGGTGGAAGGCACCTGGAAAGGTGGCATTAACTTCCACCGAAACCAATACCGTATTTGGACTTCATTGGCCCAAAGAACCAAGAGCGGCTCGTTGGCCCCGAATTAAATGACTCACCAGGTTGGTAGGTAAAGGGCTCCTCATGAGTAATGAGGGATGGGGGTGAACCGCCCATCCGTAGAGTCCTCAAACCTGACCACCGCGAGGAAGATCGTGCCACACACAACCTTACCGAAAGGAGAAAAGGCAGGAAGAGTGTGGGATCAAGGGGAGACACGAGGGAAAGAGGAAGAGGATAACTATGGAAAAATACAGAGTGAGTGATAGCAGAGAAGAAGGAGAGTAACCTTCATTCTCGGCCACTGGAAAACAAAGACGCAGTCTCGTAGCATCGTGGTCTCAGCTCGGGGGTGGCTAGCGGTAAATCCGTTGGGAGTCGCTGAGCCTACGGTTGGGTGGAAACGAGCACCCCTCTCAGCAGTTGCATCATGTCTGGTGTTTTTCTGATAAGTGTTATATCTTGTATCTTGAAATTTATATGCTGACATGTATGCTCATAGTCTATGCAATTTATGAATGGTTTGAGTATAAGACTGTCTGTGTGGTGTTTTGATCAGAAATGGTGGTTGCATGCTTTTATTGGAAGGACCACGTATGGCTTATGTTTACAGATAGATTTATATATACATATATTGAACTAATTCGGACTTCAAGTCTGCTTTCGGGAAATCTATGCCCTTATTCATCTTCAGGAATACCCAGAATAGATATCTCCACAGAGATACCCTCTTTGGAAAGCCTACCAAGAACCTAAAATAGGATTTGGTGGCGCAAGTCTTAGCCATCCTGTGCGAGGAAGAATGGTCCTCGTAGATCCCAAAATTTTGGCATTTCGGTACTTGGAGTACCCAAGGGCGAGTCCCCTTGCACTCATAAGTCCCGAAACCCTGACTTGCGAAATCCTGAATTATTAGTGTGGGGATAAATTAAGAGTTTTCGGAGTTTCGGCACCCAGAGTATCTAGGTGCAAGTTATCTTGTACTCGCGAGTCCCAAAACCCTGATTTATGAAATCCCAAAATGGTAGCGTGTGGTTAAGTATCAATCAACGGACGAGATCCTGTCGAAAGATCTGAGGTCAGTCGCGACTGTTAGATTGGAGGAAGAAACGAGGGCGTTAATGCCTCAACCCCTTTCCTTTTTATCTTCGTAAGTAGCGAAGAAATCGAGACCGTAGATCCCAAGATCCATGGAAGTTACCTGGACCGTCCATTTG
This sequence comes from Picea engelmannii, assembly GCA_009831015.1. Classification (NCBI taxonomy): domain Eukaryota; kingdom Viridiplantae; phylum Streptophyta; class Pinopsida; order Pinales; family Pinaceae; genus Picea; species Picea engelmannii. The sequence continues at coordinate 15,429 of ML822643.1, read as the reverse complement.
TAGAGGACACGTGGCTGTCGGTTGACATTTCGGCACCCGGGAAACCAAATGGAAAGAACCCTTGTCTTCGCAAGCCGCGAAATCCCGGTAAACGAAACCCCGAATCGATCTAAGTGTGAATAAGTTTGAGAAAGACAGGATTTGATCGTGACTGTTGATCATCCTGAAAAGATCATAACAATTGATCGAGGGTAAAGGTCGCAGCCGTCAATTGAAGGGACACGTGGTTGTCGGTCGGCATTTCAGCGTTTCAGCACCCGGGAAACCAAAGGGCAAGAACCCTTGTCTTCGCAAGCCGCGAAAACCCGGTACTCGAAACCCTGATGCGCTCTGTGGCAGAAAGGAGGAGTCCCGAAAGGATCTAGATCATCCATCGGAGGAGACGCGTGGTGAGCGGTCAGAGTTCGGGGAAAGCTCTAAAATCCCGTGGACCGTTGGATCCAAATCCTCGAGGATCGTTGATCTCCTACACAAATCCCCATATCGGGATTCGGGGATTGGAGTGACAAGAGTTTTGGAGTCGTTGCATCGTGAACTCCCGGTTCATGAAACTCCAAAAAGATCCGAACCGTTGGATCCAAGACATCGAGAGTCATTGGATCTCATACAAGAACTTGAGTATCGAGTTTCGGGGTTTGAAGAGTCGAAAGGCTTGACTCTCTTGTATTTTGAACTTCTGATTTCTAAAATCCCAATATGGCCAGGACCGTCGGATCAGGGGAGGCTTATAGCCTTTGATCTCCCTTTGGAGGGGAACTTCGGAGATTACGGAGTTTCAGGGATTCGAAAGGGAGAGGAAGAGACATCGCATCGCGATTCCCCGAATCGCAAAAAGCCGGTAAGTTCTTTGTCGATTTAGTGCATGGTCACGGAACAGGGTCACGTGGACAAGACCCAAGTGGGGAGCTTGTCACTCGCCAGCCCTTTCGGGGTTCGGCATTTCGGCATTTCGGGGTTTGCTGAGTCGAAAGACTCGACTCGCTTATATCACTGAGTCGCGAAATGCGAAAAGGCGCCTAGTTGTTTGGCCGGTGGTCATAACTGATGATCACATGGAGGTGGAAAAGGGAAGAGATAGCATGTGCTAAGCCCCCGTAGGACTTCGGGGATTCTGTCCCTTGAGAAAAGGAAAAAAAATTATTATGCCGTAGTGGGTGTGTTACAATTATTTTGAGTAGGACTTCCTTGTGGCTGAGCACATGTGGACATGGCCCTAGTGGTTGAGCACTAGTGGGCATGTGATATCCCTTGCTATATTGTCTAAGAGTAAGATTTACATGTAACCCTAACTGTGATGTAAAGGGTACAGGTCGAATCCACCATATGTGAAAGATAATTAATGTTTATTGTAATAATTAATTATTTTTTGAGTTATTAAGGTCGTCCCTGTTGTGCCAATAGACACCACTTTTGGTGTGTCTAGTCTAGTATAAATAAAGGTAATTTACCCATTGAGGAAACACACAACTCACATGTAATTTAGGAATTTCAACAAGTACATCTTCTAGGGTTGAAGTGTGCACCACTCTTGGGTGCAAGCTTCTTGGTTTTGGAGAGTACCCTTTTGTGCGATAGGACTATGGTGTGGGAGGTATTTCTCTTGAGAATATAGCAACAGATTGTTGGGTTTTATTCCCTTTGTGAGAAGGGTTTCCCAGGATATTTCTTGTGTTCTTGTGGATGGTATTTCTTCTTGTGATCTTGGTTATTGCAACAATTGTGAATGGTGTAGTTGCATTTGTTTATGGTTCAAGTAAATGCTAAAATTGAAATAAACCTCATGTTTGAGCCTAGAATAGTGAAAATTCAACATGGTATCAGAGCATAGGTCTTGAAGAACCCATTGCACAAGCTTCAAGCAAGTCGTCCTCCTCTTTTGTAGAACTGTACAACCCTCCTAGAGGTTCCAGAAAATTCGTACGACCCTCTCCTTTTGAGTGATTACAACACTTTATACTTGGATGTTGGGGCTGAAAATTGGACAGGAGTGTACAGCCTCCTTCAGCGCACCTTCATAGACTCTTAGAGTGAAATTCAGAGAATTTTGGATTTTTGACCCTAGGGTTTCTAGGGTTTCGCAATTTTCTGCAAAAAATTCAGATTTAGGGTTTCTGCAGCTCATTGAAGGAGATTTTCATCTCACCAATGTTATTCTTACTTTCAAGGCTTATTGTTGGCATTCATAAGCCCAATGACACCTAATATTGCTAGCCTAGCCTATTCGTTAGGTTTCTTAGCCGAGTTGGTAAGGGTTTGTGAAGAATCTGAAAACATGATGAACAAAACCTTGATGGAAAATAGGCTTGATGGATCAAGAAAATTTAGTTACTGGAAGTCAAGACTTCAGATCACTCTTGAAGAGGAAGATCTGTTGTGGAAAATACAAAAGGCTTTACCAGATACAACTATCGATGAAGAGAAGGAAGAAAGGAAGGAAGATGACGTCAAGGAAAGGAAGATAATCATCTAGTCAATAAGAGATCATCTCATGCCTCGTATTTCCAACCTAAAGACAACTTATGAAATGTATAAGGCATTGAAGAATATGTTTGAGAGTGATAACACCCTCAGAGCTCTTACATTGAAGGGTCGACTTCAAAATATCAAGATGACAAAAGGTGACACCGTTGCTACCTTCTTTAGGAAGATGTCATAGATCATATAGGTGTCATTGGAGAAATCATATCCGACAGAGAACTTGTTTTGACCACTCTCAATAATCTTCCAAAACATTGGGAACCATTTCTTCAAAGTATCAGCGGAAGAGAAAATCTACCTACTTTTGATCATTTGTGGACACACTGTACCCAAGAACAAATCAGACTTATAGCTAGAGGATTGAAAGACTCCCCTCATGATGACAGTCATGCCCTTGCACTTTATACAAAGAAAGGAGGAAGAAATAAAATAAACTTCATGCAAACATTCAAAGACGAGAAGACTTCATCAGCTTCAAGTTATGATCAAAGAAAAGACATGTCAAAGATATAGTGCTTCAGATGTGACAAGTATGGACACTTTGCGAGAAATTGTCCTACCAAAAAGAAAGGAAGACAATATGCTTCCACCACTGACATTGATCCAAACCCACCTGAAAAAGAAGAAGACATGAGAAATGAAGATTAATTCCTCTAACCTTTCTTAGGAAGACCAAATACAAGAGTGAGCATAACTGTAGACTAGGGTAAGTTGTTGTGATGCATTCCTTATTTGATTTAAACATTACTATGTAATTTCTTTCATTTTGATAATAAAGGATATTATCTCGGGTGTGGGAGCCCTCATGACTTGGACCATTATCCCTSGTAGGGGAGTCCAACTTTTCTTGATTGATTACTATTCTAGTATAGGAGGCCATTTTGGTTGTTATCCCTATGKGAGGCCATCTTGGTTATTATCCTATTACGGAGGTCAACAAAGTACTATAGAGTCAATAGAGGACTTGAGAAGACATGAGATATATCCAGGTTAGCAACATAGAAAAAGGAAGATGTCTATCCTTCAAACTTCAGAGAGAGTCACTTGACTCATAGGGAGTCAAACTATTTGATAAGAAGGAAGAGACAATACCTTCTCCCTTTCAACAGTTCAGAGGGAGACAACCATTATTCCAGTTGTTTCAGTTGATCCAATTGCTCCAGTTGATATCCCCATATACATTGCAGTAGGCCATAAAAGGCCTTCCTGGGCTTGATAAACTCTGTAGGAGGTAGAGGGCCATGCAGCTCCTCAAGGCACATTCCAAGAGAGCAAGATACCAAAGAGATTTTCGAGCTATTTTTCAGCCATGAGCCACATCATTGATGTCGATCCTTCTTGTCATGGAGAAGAAGCACGTCAATAGGTATGGAAAGATGCCATGGAAGAAGAATATCAGTCCATCATGAAGAATGATGTGTGGGATATTGTTCTGAGACCAGAAGGGAAGTCTGTAGTGACTTCCAAGTGGATCTATAAGATCAAGCATGCAACTGATGGAAGTGTCGAGAAATACAAAGAGAGATTTGTAGCCATAGGATTCTCACATGTGGAGGGAATTGATTATGAGGATACATTTGCTCATGTATCCCGACACACTTCCATCCATACTATCATAGAACTAGCTACATCTATGGGTTGGAAAATACATCAGATGGATGTAAAGACAACCTGTCTCAATGGTGAGATTGAGGGAGAAGTTTACATTGAGCAACTAGAGAGATTTGTGATACATGACTGATATAGATTAATTGGATAACAACAAAGCATATATTGAGATATCTATGAGGCACAGTTGGATATGGCCTGAGATATGCCTCCAGTGTAGACATAAGATTTCAAGGATATGCCTATGCAGATTGGGAAGGGAGCGCAATGGACCGGAAGAGAACATCTGGTTGTTGTTTTACCTTGGGATCTGCCATGGTTTCATGGTGCAACAGGAAACAGAGCTCTATGGCCTTGAGTACTTCATAAACAAAGTATATAGCATTGAGTATGGCATTCTACGAAGCAGTGTGGCTTCACAAGATCCTGACAGATGTATTTGATCATGAGATGGATCCTACCATTATTCATTGTGATGACCAGAGTTGTGTGAAGCTATCTGAGAACCTTGTGTTTCACGATAAATCGAAACACATTGAGATACAATATCATTATATTAGAGACATGGTGTAGAGGAAAGAAGTACATGTGAAATACCTTCCTACACCTGAGTATATTTCATATATCTTCACCAAACCGCTTGTCGAGACAAAGTCTGAGTACTTCCGTGAGAGACTTGGCCTGGTGGAGAATGCCTCCCTAGTCGAGAGGGAGTGTTGATGACTACAGCTTCATGAGACATCCCCCGAGACTTGTACTCCTCTGAGACTGAGTTAGATGACATGTGAGAGAGCCCATGAGTTGGGTGTGCCCATGTGATGGGTGTGTCGTTCCTCTATCAGACTAAGATGGAACATTGTGTGCCCCTGTGTGGGGTGAGGATGCCCATGAGATGAAACGATGTGTACCCCTGTGAGGGGTGAAGATTCCCATGTGATGGGTGTATCGTTCTACTCTGTGTAGAGAGTTGAGATGATGTGGTACTGCAGATGATTCTGTTGAGTAGGACATCCCTGTGGCTGAGCACAGGTGGACGTGCCCCTAGTGGATGAGCACTAGTTGGTGTGTGAGATCTTTTGCTATATTGTTTAAGAGTAAGATTTACCTGTAACCCTAATTGTGATGTAAAGGGTAAAGGTCAGCTCTACTATATGTGAAAGATAATTATTGTTTATTGTAATAATTAATTATTTTCTAAGTTATTAAGGTCGACCCTCTTGTGCCAATAGACACCACTTTTGGTTTGTCCAATCTAGTATAGATAAAGGTCATTTCCCCATTGAGGAAACACACAACTCACATGTAATTTTGGAATTTCAGCAAGTACATCTTCTAGGGCTGAAGTGCGCACCTCTCTTTGGCACTAGCTTCTTGGTTTTGGAGAGTACCCTTTTGTGTGCTAGGTCTATGGTGTGGGAGATCTTTCTCTTGAGAATATAACAAAGGATTGTTGGGTTTTCTTCCCTTGTTGAGAAGGGTTTTCTAGGATATTTCTTGTGCTCTTGTGCATGGTATTTCTTCTTGTGATCTTGGTTATTGTAGCAATTGTGAATGGTGTAGCTGCATTTGTTTATGGTTCAAGTAAATGCTAAAATTGAAATAAACCTCATGCTTGAGCCTAGCATACTGAAAATTCAACATATTCTACATAAGATGCGGCTATCTTTGACTAGTTCATTATGTTTTTTTTTTGTGAGTAAAAAGTGGATCCTTATAGTAATTCCAATTGAGAGCTTACAAAGAGACCAGCTTCCTGTCTACTTACAAAGATGCATGTAGCTTGTTTGCTTACAAAAATGCCTGCAACCTATCTGCTTACAAAAATGCCTGCAACCAATCAGCTTACAAAATTGCCTAAGAGAAATGGGACCGGATTGGCGGTTCAGATCTCCTTTGTGACTTGGCCAGATCAACGGTTCAGATCTCCTCTAGCACCAACGGTCCAAACCCACTTTCAAATTTTGCGATTTCACATATTACGACTTCGCGACTTGGGGAGGCATCTCCCTCCATGCTCCAAACTCCCGAAACCCGATTTCCCGAAGTTTTCTTGCGTTAGATCAATGGGACCAGATCGATGGTTAAGTTCTCCTCTAGCACCAACAGTCCAGATCCGCTCTCGCATATCGTGATTTTGCATTTCACAACTTGGGCAGACAACTCCCTCCATGCTCCAAACTCCCGAAACCTGATTCATCGAAATTTTCTCGCGTCAGATCTATGGGACCAGATCGACGATTAAGATCTCCTCTAGCACCAATGGTCCAGATCCACTCTCGCATTTTGCAATTTCGCATGTCGCAACTTCGTGACTTGGGAAACAACTCCCTCCATTCTCTGAACTTTCGAAACCCGAGTTCCTGAAATTTTCAATGGGGCCAGATTGACGGTCCAGATCAACGGTCCAGATCACCTTGAGCATCAACGGTCCAGGTCCTCTCTCGCTTTTCGCAAATTCACGAATTTGGGAAGCATCAACCTCCATGCTCCCGAATCTCGAATGTCGAGGTCCCTAAATCAACTGCCAACTGATGTTCTTCTCCGCTCGCTCCTAAGCTTCTGACCATTTTTAACTTGGAAGAGATTCTAAGTAGACAAAGGTGGCACCCCATCCGGATTAGGGCCATCCAGCTGAGCAAGCTCCTCGCATTAGAGCCAGAGGGGAGATCTTTGGGACTGCCTGGAATTGTGGAGAATGATTTGTTGCATAGAGTCAACCCCTGCATTGGCCAGTCTGTCCACAAATTTGTTTGCACTTAGTTGAATGTGTGAAGGGGTTAGAGTTAGAGAGGGTTTGAGAAGATCCTAGAAGCTGTAAAGAGGGCCAAGGAGGCAGCAGCTGGGTTTGATTTTCCCTGGATCTTGGTCATTCAGGATTTTTGTTGCCAAGTCTATTATGATTTTGGAGTCTCCTTCAATGATCAAACAGGTGAGGTTTTGATATAGTGCCATTTTCACTCCTTTGATAAGACCCCAAAGCTCTATTGAATTGTTGGTGTCACATCCAAGATTTTTTGCGATGAGGCTTTGAATTTGGCCTAGGTTGTTTCTTATGACCGCGCCATAGCTCGAGTGTCCTAGATTGCCTTTTGATGCGCCATCAAAGTTGACCTTATGGAAGCCTTGTGGGGGGAGGAGCCACTAAGAGGGACTGAGGGATTTTGAAAAAAGGGGGGGCTACTGAGGAGGGGTGGAGTGTGCAAATGAGAAGCCCTGGGAGTTGAGGAGCGAGAGCTCACCTGGGTAAGTTGGGAAGTCTTCCTTGGTCCATGAATGTAACTGAAGACTTTCCTGGAGATGCAGGAGGATTGTGTTCCAGAGGAGGGTGGGAGGAGATGGTTGGGAGTGAAAGATTCTTCTATTTATGTCCTTCCATAGTTGCGAAACGATGAAGCCTGGTAAGAGTTTCCATGTTCTGTTCAGGATAGGACTTTTGAAGGAACCTGAGCCCCAATCCCTGATGGTGCTTATGATTTTGTTTTTAACTCATTTGGTTCTTCTAATGAACTGAGTGGTTTGGTTCCAGATGTTCTCACTGAGTAGACAGTTATTTAGGAAGTGCTCCATGGTTTCTGCCTGGAGATGGCAGAGATGGAAGATCGAGGGGTCGATGAAACCTCATTTTTGAAGATTGTCCCAGGTTAAGATCTTGTT
>ML822642.1:48961-76657 GCA_009831015.1 Picea engelmannii | reverse complement strand
AAGATGGTATGCCACAACTTGGAACCCCACCATGAAGATGTAATAATAAATAAATAATAGAGCCTCTAGAAATGACATACCCTCCTATCTAGAAGTCATCATCTAATTATCTACCATCAAACAACAATGGGTTGTGATTGATATGAATCATATTCTTAATCTACAACTTTCATTATTACACTATAACAAAATCTTGTGAATTCACCAACGTAATAAGAGACCTTCACATTATCAACCTCCCAAAGATTGGAAAACTCATTATTGTGCCAAAACTATGTGCAGGGTATTCATTAAACTATTCACAAACAAGATCGAATAGTTTAGAAAGTCATTGAAGGTGATTAATGGCTTTTGAACCAACCCCAAAACAACCTCTAGGCCATATATACCACTGTCATAGCCTACATTTCCAACATAAGCTCCATTGTGATGTCCATCATGTTAAGCACCTCACGTACAAGATATCCAAGCATAAGATAGAAAATCCATGTTACTTAATTATATGTAAAAATAACCTTAATTTAGGTAACACCTTATAATGATACTTTTATTGAAGGAATCCACTCCTATTCACTTGCCTCTTAGGGTTGGGCGACCTCTCAATGAGATAAGATCCAAATACAATAAACTCCACCCCTCTTGTAAGGAGGATTCCATCCTTATTTATAGCTATCAAGAGAAGCCTAATCATAACAACTTCCTAACTACCCAGCGAACCTTGTTTAATGAGGCCATATTACATTTATTCAATACTAACAAACATAATGAGCCTCATCTAATAATAAGAAACATAATTGATCAAGGTGGATACTAGTGGCCACCCACATGTTCCACTAATTCATAATGGTTCCACATCTTGGTAATTTTTCTACAGTTTTTCGAGTCCCAAACATCCGGGGTCATTTTGAGGCCCTAAACGACATTTTTTTGGCATGGAAGCACCTAACATGTACTTGAAGGAAGATTCTAGGTTATTCGAAATGTTTGCTTCTCAACTAGACCTTTTCGTTGAGCTACCGAGCGCCCCAAATAGAGATCATATGCAAAATGTACACCCTTGAGAAGTTGATGTATCAACTAACCACATCGGGGCCCACAAATCTTTTGGTGTTTCATCTTCTAGGGTTAGGGTTTTGGATGTTTAGGGTTTTCTCATTGATTCTTATGTTAAAAGGCCATTTTGGCCTCTTTGTTATGAGACAAGGGATAATTTCACCCAGATCCTTCGACGGTTGCCGACAACAACGGAGTCACCTTCAACCAACAGTCACTTCGGAGGTGTCACACCATTTAAGGCACAAGTTAACTTTGAAATTCATTTATTTGAAGGCCAGATAGACATCGATGCTTTGGAAAAATGGTCAAGTCTGCTAGAGGGTTATTTCTCTAGCAATGAAAAAAATTTATAACAGTGAAAAAATCACCTTCGCAATCCTTAAATCCCTTCCCCATGTCAAAGATTGGTGGGAAACATATTGTGAGCAACTTGTTGGATATGAGTCTACAATTTTTGGGCCAGGACCCCCTTGGGTGGCTTTTGTTGATGCCCTCAAGGAGCAATACTACCCTGTTGGAAACTACGATAACCAGTATACGAGAAGGACAAATTTGCGCTAAGAGAGAGACCAGATGATGTCATAGTACACCAAAATCTTCCATACCTTATGCATTGTTGATGTGTTTTCACCCTCAAATAGAGACCAATTTTTTTTTTTGAATTTGGAAAGTTCCAAACAATCTTCAACCATTGATCATGAAGACCTAACAAGTTTCCAATCAGCTTTAGTTCTCCATTTCTTCATCATGAAAGTCTAATGGGGATAGTTTCTCTTTAAAAAAAAAGAGAAGGAAAAGAAAAGACACTAAAAAAAGGAAATTGTTTATGTGTATCTTCTCACTAAATATCCCTATGTCATAGCTCCATTCAACACTTCACGAAATCTAAAACAGAGGTTATAAGCCTAATATATGCCAATTTCCTCTCTCATCTCTATTTCCTCAATCATCTCTATGCTACTTCCCCATACTTAGCCATTTTCCTTAATCCCATTGCTAGTTTACTTAGTCATTTTCCTCACTTTCCACGTTTAACCATTTCCATACTTAAGAATTTCCATTTTCATATTCATATTTCAATTTTCATTTTCCATATCCATTTTCCATTTTCCTTTTCCTTTTCCTTTTTCTTTTTCTTTTTTCCATTCTCTATATTTCATATTTCATTTCCATTTCCTTACTTTCACGTAACTATATGACTTACCTGCCCAACACTTAGTCATTTTTTATGACTTACCACATTTTACTATTTTCTACACTAAGTCTTCCATTGCGGATGTGGGAAAACCTTCCTCTTCACTTACCTTTTTCCCTCATACCCATGTCCCGCAACCCGCAATTTGCACCTCCATTTTCCGCATCATTCAAATTCATTCAAATATCACCTTCACCCATCCCTTGCACCTCCATTTTCTGTGTCATTCACATTCATTCAAATTGTGCCTTCACCCATCCCTTGCACCTCCATTTTGTGCATCATTGAAATTCATTCAAATTGCACCTTCACCCATCCCTTGACCTATTCTCCTACATGACTTATGACCCGCATTCCTACCTTATACTTGTCATTTTTACCAAGTTTTATCTCCTCACCTACCTCTTGTACCTTCGCATTCCCGTGACTCTACAAACACTTCATTTAATTTTTTTTAATATTATTTCTTATCATGAGTTTCTTCCCCGTTTTCTTGGGCACACCTTTGAATGACACATGGAAGTGAAGACCTATCATATGTGGACACGTGGAATTGAAGTGTAACTACCCACGGGTGACACATGGATGAACATAGATGACTGGACAGTGACTTGGCGTGATAACTAGGTGATGATGTGGGGATCAAAAGATACTTTGTGCACAAGCTACATGGAATTCTATGGCTCTATCTACTTCATTCAAAAATAACATCGAGATGGATTATTTTTATAAATAAATCATGAGAACCATCCCAAAATGTATGTGGGATAAAGAAAGTCGAATTTGCAAATCAAAGACCCAGATTTCACAAGGATGGATCAATGGTGGCTGAGTCTACATCTTTCGGAGCACATAATCTTTGATCCCGATGTTTGATTTGAGAAAAATAGAGCTCGTCAGAAAGGTAAAGAGATAAACAATACATTGGAAGTGGTTTCAATGGCTGAAATATCAATTATCGGGCCCTAAAAAACAAATTACAATCGAGACTATTTTTGGGCTTGGAAACAAGTTATTTTTGGAACATAATTTATTTAAAGAAATTTATAAACTTCTAAGGTGGACCCCAGATGGTGGCATGAATATCAATGCTCATATTTACCAAAGGCATTAATTCATTGCAAAAAAGAAACATAAAACCCTAACTTAAAAGTGGTTTCAAGAAGATGAAGAAGAGATTACAAAAGAGAAAAGAAAGCAGAATCAAGGGATTAGTAGTGGGTTGTTAGAGAGTTTGTTATTGAGGTCTTTTTATTGGAAGCAAGTTTTATGCCTTTCCAAAGATTTGTGAATCAATATTATTGACTTTCTCCTTCATATTCCTTTCTACTCAACTCTCTCAATATGCATCCATACATTCACCAAGACATTTCAGGTCTAGAGCAACAAAATCCGTGATTGTACAAAGTAGATGTAGTTTAATTTAAGCTTATGTAATTGTCATTGAAATCTTGTCGAGGTTGTTTTAGTCCTCTTGTTTTAGATATTGTCAAGCTTATTTCATTTGGAATATTATTATTAATTTCTCCCACAAAGAACTATTTTGGGGCATTACATTAGTGATTTTTCATACATTGAGTCTAAAGCATGATATTTCAAAAGTATTGTCCATCAAAATCGTTTTTGAGTTGTAATAAAGTGATCATCTAAAGTTCTTTGATGACCTGTCCATTTTTCTTTTATTTCATCCTGCAAAGTCATAGTTGATCCTAGGTTCACATCATTTCAAAAGGAAGGAAAAATATTTGTTGAAAGCAAACTTTGTACAAATCTCTTTCAATTATATTTATTCACTTTTATTTCCATGAATAAGATGATGTGCTTAATGAATAAATATGCTAAATGAGAGCCTTCTTGGAATATCTTTTGGGGTTTTCTCTTTAGCACTCACCCATTGCATTCATCAAGAGCCATGCAAAGAATCTTCCAATATATCAAGAGAGGAGAACCACCTCTATAAAAACAAGGGGATTCTTTCTTGTTCCCCAAGAGATTTTATTTCAAATGTTGGTCTTTTTCCCTTGACAGAAAAAACGATCAACATGGACAAAGTTGGGTATTAAAGACTCCGAGAAAAACCTAGTTCCAAAGTACTGTAGTGACCTACATCGGTACATCCAAGTAGATATGGATTTCCCGGACGTCTCCTCACTGGGATCCACTTACCGATATGTTTTCAAGATCGAGAAAAAGTTCAAGCAAAAGAATAAGTGGGATTTCAATTTTGCAAACCCATCGCAGCAGAAGCACAGTAAAGGTGGTGCTAACTCCCAAAACAAGGATTGATAGCCCGAGGAAAACCAGTCCAAGCCACAATAAAATAAGGGTAACATGAAGTCGAAGAATGATACTGGAAAGTGGTGTGAGTTCCACAAAATCCCTTGGCACAACACTGATGAATGTCACTCCAAACAATCATTGTTGGCTAAGATGAAAGCCTCATAGTCAGATGCCAACGCAAACATTGATTCAAAACCAGATAAGGGAAAATAGATCATTGACGCATAACCCACTGTCACCATTGCCACACAAAGGTACAGCAAGAGGAACCAGAGGAGCCTAAAGAAGTGGAGCACCTCTTCCACTCACAGATGTGGGTGAAGGGGAAACCACTCCATTTCATTGTTGACAGTGGTAGCCAGAAGAATCATACAGGGATGATACATTTGTGTTAGCTAGCAATGTCTCATGACCTATGGCTCAACCAGGGATGATACATTCGTGTTAGCTAGCAATGTCTCATGCACTACGACATCAAACCCTTCAAAGATGAGGTATTGTGTGATGTTGCCCCCCTTGAAGTTTGTGATTTTATTTTAGGACAACCATATGTGTGGATACTAGTGTCCACCCACATGTTTCACTATTTCAGAATGGTTCCACATCTTAGCAAATTTTCTACAGTTTTTCGGGTTCCAAACTTTCAGGGTCGTTTTGAGGCCCTAAACAACGTTTTTTTGGCATGGCAATGCCCAGCATGTAGTGAAAGGAAAATGTTAGGCTATTCTAAATGTGTACTTCTCAACTAGAAATTTTTAATGGGTTATCGAGCACCTCAAATGGAGATCATATGCAAACTTTAACCCATTATGAAGTTAATGTATCAACTAACCACATAGGGGCCAACAAACCTTTTGGTGTTTCATCTTATGGGGTTAGGGTTTTGGATGTTTAGAGTTTTCTCATTGATGCTTTATGTTAAAACGCATTTTTTTCCTCTTTGTAATCAACTTCTTTAGAATGAGCATATCGACACATCTCTCTCTTCAAGGATAAGCTACCACCATTCTAGCTAGCTTGTGTGCTTTGCATTTTACAATCTTTTGTATTCCAAATAGACATTAGTAGAATATGAGTTTAATTATATTACTATGTTTCTTGCAATATCTCTATGTGTTTCCTTGTTATATCTTTGTCTTCATGTCATTCTCAATATAATTTGGATCAGTGGTATCAGATCAGTTTTCTCTTTGTTGTTTCTTTCTCCATGTCCCCGATGAGGTCATGCTATCAAGAGTTGGGTCTTGAGTTGGTTGAGATTGGGGAAGAACACTCCCACCATCCCAAGTAGCCTCCCATGGAAAAACAAAAGGCAGACGAAATGGCAGGAGATCTTATCAAACTGTTGCTCGAGGAATCCCTCGCACGACAGAGGAACGAGATGATGGATAATTTCACCCAAATCCTTCGACGATTTCCAACAGCAACGAAAGCACCTTAAACTAGTAGTCACTTTGGAGGTGCGATGAACTTTAAGGTACAAGTTAACTTTGATATTCCTTTATTTGAAGGTCATATAGACGTAATTTATTTGGAAAAATGGTTAAGTCTGCTAGAGCATTGTTTATTTTTCCAAAATTTTTCCAACAGTGAAAAAATTGTTGGTTATGTGTTATATTCTTTGCACGATTAGCACTAGTGTCTGCTACGTTGTGTTGAGCGCGCATGGGGTTGTATGGGGGTAATATCCCCTCTGTGCGGGGTTCGAGGGCAGTGCCCCCGACAATTTTTTTCCTCGGGAAACGTGTCCCATTTTTGCCTCATTTTTTGTGTCACCTCGATTTTCGTGTCTATTGTTGGGTAGTTTTTCGGCACATGGTTTTCTATTTCCGGTTAAGGAATTAGGGTTGTTGACTAATCCAGGTCATTGGGTTAGGGTTTTGGATATCGTTAGCTCCTATATGTATATTGTATTGTAAACAATGTATCACTATGAATGAATATACAATATGTTGGTTTTTCCGCTTTGGGTTTCCAGGGGAAAAATCTCTGTGTAATGTGTGTATTTTCCATTGTATCTTTTATGCTCTTTTATTGAAAATATATTTGCACTAAAATATTGTACAAGGTTAAAATCTACATTTGGTATCAGAGCTTTGTTGGATTCAGGGGGACGCCTTTGTGGTCTAGAGTTTGGCTCGGTATTGATAAGACTTGTTACAGTGGGAGATCTGTGGTATTGATTTTTCAGGTGAAAATAAATGGAGAGCAGTTCGAAAATGGAGCTCGAGAAGTTTAATGGGAAAATTTTTGAGTTGTGGAAGCTCAAGATGGAATATCTGTTGGTGGACAGAGATTAGTGGATCGTGGTGGATCCAGGTACTACACCTTCACGAACTTCAGTAGATGAATGGAAAAAGTTGGATCAGAAGGCAACAAGCACAATCCGACTGTGTCTCTAAGATTCAGTATTACTGAATGTGTCGGAGGAAGCTACAACCAAATATTTATGGGATAAGTTGGAAAAGTTATATCAGTCTAAGTCCCTAGTAATTAAACTTTTCATGAGAAATAAGTTGTATAACCTGAGGATGAGAGATGGAGACTCGATGGCAGAGCATTTGAACGCCTTCAATACTGTGGTAAGTCATTTAGTATCAGTTGAGATTACAATTTCAGATGAAGATAAGTGTATCAGTTTGGTGTTGTCTTTACCAGACTCGTGGGATCGTTTAGTTGTGGCCATAGATAGTAATACAACTCCCTTGAAGTTTGATGAAGTGGTCTCATCCTTATTGTCGGAGGAGATGAGACTGAAGAACATGGAAGGATAAAGCACAGATGCATTATTTGCAAGAGGACGCTCCTAGGAAATAAATATATCTAGCTCCTTAAGTGGGAGATCTAAGTCTAAGGGTAGATCTAAATCTCTCAAAATGTTTGTAAAGGTATGTTGGAGATGTGGAAAAGAAGGGCACTACAAGAAGCAGTGTAGATCCAAAATTGAGAAAAAGAAGGGATTTGAAAATCTCCTTCTATAGAAGAAAAGACCTTCAAGGAAGAAGGAGGGGATGTGTACTTGGCTTCTTCAAGCACACATCTAGATCATGAGGCATGGTTAGTTGACTCAAGTTCATCCTTTCATATGTCTCCCCATGGGGAGTGGTTATGTGAATATGAAAGGTATGATGGAGGTAATGTTTTCCTACGTGATGACTCGACAACCAAAATCATAGGATGAGGAAAAGTTAAGTTGAGGCTCATAGATGGAAGGATTAGAATGATAACTGGTGTTCTGCACATCCCCAGGTTTGGCTAGAAATTTGATTTTTGTAAGCAAAATGGACGATGCAGGGGTAAAAGCAATATTTGAAAAGAAAACATGCATGATGGTTCGAGGAGCAATGGTATTGTTGAAGGGAGTTCGGTTTGGAAATCTATATAAGTTGCAAGGAAGCACTATTAGTGATGGGTGTAATAGTTCCATTGTTCCTGATATTGGAGTTGAAGAAGAAAGAAATCCTATAGTCTCTGGAGAAAAGGTTATGTTGTGGTACCAAAGACTAGAGCATATCAAAGAGAAGGGTCTTCGACTACTACACAGTAAATGTATGGTTGAAGGTATGTCTAACTGCTTTCTGGATTTTGATTTATGTGAACATTGTGTATATGGGAAGCATAATCGGGTAAGGTTCCCCTCTGGTGCAACAAGGGCAAAAAGAATTTTACAACTAGTTCACAGTGATGTGTTTGGACCTATGTCAGTTCCATCATTGGGAAAATCTATGTACTATGTCTCATTTATAGATTACTTCTTGAGGAATACTTGGATATATTTCCTCGGGAAGAAATCTGAAGTCTTTGACAAGTTTAAAGAGTTTAAGGCTCTTGTTGAGAATCAAACTGAGAAAAAAATTAAGGTGTTGAGGAAAGATAATGGAGGAGAGTTCTATGGGAATGAATTTGAAGAATTATGTAAGAAGTGTGGTATAGCAAGGCATAAGACTACTCCATATACACCTTAGTAGAATGGATTTGCAGAAAGGACGAACAAGATGCTTATGGAAAAAACAAGGTGCATGCTCAGTGGTGCCGAGTTAGGGAAAGAATTATGGGCAGAGGAAGTGGGTACTGCATGTTACATGGTCAACAGATCACCCTCATTAGTGTTGGATGACAAGACTCCACAAGAGGTATGGACTGGTAAAAAACCTTCTCTCACACATCTCAAGGTATTTGGTTGTGAGGCCTATGTTCATGTTCCAAAGGAAAACATGAGTAAGCTAGATAAGAAGACTGAAAAATGTATATGTATTGGGTATAAAGATGGTCTCAAAGGTTATAATATTTGGAACACTGAAACTAAGAAGGTTGTGTATAGCCAAGATGTGGTATTTAGAGAAATGCAGGATGTTGTTAAACAGGAAGTCCTACCAAGTAAGGAAGAACCAGAGAAAATAGAGTTTGATTCGAAGGATGATGAATCAGACTCTACAGAAGAATAAGAATCAGAAGAAGAAGATCCTCATACTCCAATATTGAGGAGATCGATTCGAGAAAGAAGGATACCGGAAAGGTATACTCCATCTTATTTCCGTTCAAATTTTGCTTTGTCTATTACTGATGATGATACTAGAACTGTCGGGGAGGCATTAGATTCAGAGGATGGAAAGCTCTTAAAAAATGCCATGGATGAAGAAATGACAACCTTGGATAAGAATGAGGCTTGGGATCTAGTGGATTTGTCGACTGGAAGAAATCCCATTGGTAGAAAATTGGTATTTAAAAATAAGTTGAATGCATAAGGCAAAGTAGAGAAATACAAAGCTCGGTTAGTAGCAAGGGGTTATTCCTAGGTTGAGGGAATTGATTTTGGTGAGATTTTTTCTCTTGTTACCAAGTTAACTTCTATAATATTTTTGTTATATGTTGTTGTTGCATTTTATTTTGAAGTAGAACAGATGGATGTGAAGACAACATTCCTACATGTGGATCTAGAAGAAGAAATATATATGAAGCAGCCAGAAGGCTTTGTTGTGAAGGGAAAGAAGGAGCTGGTATGCAAGCTGAAAAAGTCCCTGTATGGTTTAAAACAATCACCAAGGATGTAGTATAAAAAATTTGATACTTATATGTTGGGACTTGGCTTCACAAGGAACAAAGAGGATCATTGTGTGTGTTTTAAATTAATTGGTGATCATTTGATCTATTTGGTCTTGTATGTGGATGACATGTTACTGATAGGAAACAACAAGGAGATTATCCAGGATGTGAAAAATTAGTTGTCCTCTAAATTTGACATGAAGGATCTCGGTGCTTCAAATTTCATTTTAGGAATGGAAATTAAAAGAGATCGGAAAAAAGAGGAAACTCTGGTTAAATCAGAGAAAATATCTCGAGAAAATATTGCAGAGGTTTAATATGTAGGAATGTAAACTAGTCAAGGTCCCTATTCTTGCTGGTGTAAAGTTATATGTGAATCAGTGTCCCAAGACACTGGAAGAGGAGAAGAACATGTCTCATGTTCCATATGCGACTGCAGTTGACAGTTTGATGTATGCAATGGTCTATACTAGACCGAACATTGCACATGTAGTGGGAGTTTTGAGCACGTATATGTCAAAACTAGGGAAGGGGCATTGGACAACAGTAAAAAGAGTTTTCAGGTATTTGCGTGGCACTAATAGCTATGGATTGTGCTACCAAGGAAGACCAGGATTGGACTGAGTGTTGGACATACATGGCTTTGTGGATGCAGACTCGGCTGTAGATTTGGATCATAGGAGATCTAAAAGCGGGTATGTGTTTAACCTGTTTGGAGGAACAATCAGATGGATGAGCAAAAGATAGGTTGTAGTGGTACTTTCAACTACAAAAGTTGAACACATTGCAGCCACTCATGCAAGTAAGGAAGCAGTATGGTTATAAAGATTGTGTTCGGGTATTAGGTTGGTACAGCAAGTTGTAAGGATAGATTATGACAGTCAGAGTGCAATTTTTTTGGCGAAGAACCCAACTTATCATTCAAAGACAAAGCATATTGATATTCAATATCACTTTGTGAGAGACGTGGTTGAAGAAAAGAAGGTGTTTTTGATGAAGGTGGACACTTTGAAGAATGTTGCAGATTCATTAACAAAATCTGTGAGCATTGAGAAGTTCTCTTGGTGTAGAGGATCCATGGGCATTGTTGCTCGGGATTGTTGACTATGTAACCCTATAACCCCTTGTATGCAAAGAAAACAACAAGTAGGAGAATGTTGGATATGTGTTATATTATTTGCATGACTATCTCTAGTGTGATTTTTTTTGCCTCGGGAAACGTGTCCATTTTTGCCTCATTTTTTGTGTCACCTCGATTTTTGTGTCCACTGTTGGGTAGTTTTTTAGCACATGGTTTTTTCCAATGGTTTCTATTTCCGGTTAAGGAATTAGGGTTGTTGACTAATCCATGTCATTGGGTTAGGGTTTTTGATGTTGTGGGATCCTATATGTATATTGTATTGTAAACATTGTATCACTATGAATGAATATAGAATATGCTAGTTTTACTGATTTGGGTTTCCAGGGGAAAAGTCTCTATGTAATGTGTGTATTTGCCATTTTATCTTTTCTATTCTTTTATTGAAAATCTATTTGCAGTAACATATTGTACAAGGTTAAAATCTACAAAAATCACATTTGCGCTCCTTAAAGTCCTTCCCCATGTCAAATATTGGTCGGGTATGTATTCTAAGCAACATGTTGGAGATAAGTCTGCAATTTTTGGGCCTGGACCCACTTGGGAGGCTTTTCTTGATGCCCTCAAGGAGCAATACTACCATGTTGGAAACTACGAAGACCAATACACAAGATCGGCAACTCTATGTCAAGAGAGAGACCAGACGGTGTTGGAGTACACAAACATCTTCCATACCTTGTGCACAAAGTTGGGTATTAAAGACTTTGAACGACACTTGGTTTTGAAGTACCGCAACAGCCTACATTGGTACATCCAAACAAATATGGAGTTTCTAGACATCTCCTCACTGTGAGCTGCTTACTGATATGTTGTCAAGATTGAGCAAAAGTTCAAGCAAAAGAATAAGCGAGATTTCAATTTTGCAAGCCCATCGTAGCAGAAGCATAGTAAAGGTGGCCCTAACTCCTAGAAAAAGGGACAGAGCAAGGATGGCCAACCCTAGGACAACGAGTCCAAGCCACAAGCAAAGAAGGGTAACAGGAAGTCGAAGGACACTCGAAAGTTGTGTGAGTTCCACAAAATCCCTTGGAAAAAAATTGATGAATCTCACTCCAAATAGTCATTGTTGGCGAGGAGAAAGGCATCAGAGTCGAATTCCAACTCAGACTCTGATTCGTAATTGGATAAGGGAAAAAATATCATTGATGCAGAACCCAATGTCACGATCGCTACCACAAAAGTTCAGTAAAGGGAACCAAAGGATCCTGAAGAAGCGAAGCGCCACTTCCACTCATAGATTTGGGTGAAGGGGACCTCAGTCAATTTCATTGTTGACAATGGTATTTAGAAGAACCTAATCTCAGCAAAGGTCATCAAGAGGTTGAACCTAACAACGACACTACACCCTCAATGATACACCATCGGTTAGCTCAGCCAGGGATAAGACATTTGAGTCAGCTAGCAATGTCTCATGTATTACAACATCAAACCATTCAAAGATGAGGTATTGTGTGATGATTCCCCCCTTGAAGTTTGTGGTATTCTTTTAGGACAACCATATATGTGGAAGCATCATGTTGTTTATGAATCTAGGCCTCATAGTGTTATTATTACTTTAGGAGGTCAACTCTATAGGGTACCTGAGGCAGTCCCAACTATTGTGGTCTCTTTGACCTCTATGAAGCAATGCAGCTTAGAATGAGAGATTTGTCCTCTTTCTAGTCTGATCAAAAGGTGAACGAAAGGCCATTGTAACCGCCAAAACCTTTGCAGGAGGTCTCTCTACACATCAGAAGGAGATGGACAAGATAGTAGAAGGGAACAAAGACATATTTGCCTCACCTACTTGGGTGCCTTTGCATTGTCAGGTAAAGCACTCAATTTATTTGACACCTGGTACTCCTCCACTTAACGACCCTGTATATAAGCACTCTATTGTGGAGAATGAAGAAATCAAATGTTAAATCCAAGAGCTAATTATGAAGGGTCACATTAGACCAAGCTCCTCACCTTATGGGAGACCAATTGTTCTAGTACAAAAGAAGGATGAGACAAGGCGACTATGTATTGATTACAAAGCCCTGAACAAGATGACAGTAAAAGACCGATACCCAGTCCACCATATTGATGATCTTCTAGATCAGCTCAAGGGTGCCAAATTTTTCAGTAAGATTGATCTAAAGTCGGGCTACCACCATGTGTCGATTGAGAAAATTGATGTATGGAAGACAAAATTCAAGTCTAAAGAAGGTCTCTTCGAGTGGTTGGTCATGCCTTTCGTCTTGACTAATGCCCCAACCACATTCATGTGGATGATGGATGATATAATGTGGCAATTTTCAAACTCCTATGTGGAAGTATATCTAGATGGCATCCTCATCTTTAGCAAAACCTGGGAGGAACATTTGAAGCAAATTCTACAGGTCTTAGGCACCCTACGACAACACAAGTTATATTCCCATATGGAGAAGTGTTCCTTCGACATGCAGAGAATTCATTATTTGGGATACATTGTGGATGAATAGAGTGTGCATGTGGATCTAGCAAAGATCCAAGTCATATGTGATTGATCGGTCTCAAAGACACTGACCCAACTTCACAACTTCTTGGGCCTCGCTAACTTCTACACAAGTTTGTGTTGGAGATCTCTCATATTGCTTGGGCTATAAGCCAAGTGGCCAAGGGTGGAGGAAAGTCCAAGTTTGTTTGGGCCACATCACAACAGAAAGCATTTAAGGATTTGAAATTTCACCTCTGCTCAACACCATTCCTTTTTATGTCGGACTTGCAACTACCATTTGAGATTTAGATAGATGCTTTAGATTATGCTATCAGTGCATTCCTCACTCAGCATGGGCATCCGATGGCCTATCACAGTGAAACCCTATCTAATGTTGTTTGTAGATACCCAACCTACGACAAAGAGATGTACTCCATTCTGTAGGCATGTTGACAGTGGAAGCATTACATTATGGGAAAGGAAATGATCATCCACACTAATCACAATCCTTTGCAATTCATGCAGACACAACGAAAGTTACAAAATGACTGCCATCAGAAGTGTTCCACATACTTGCATCAATTCCACTCAAACATTAAGTACAAGAAGGGAAATGCTAACCATGTTGTGGATTTCCTCAGTCGACTCCCAGTTGTGGCGCTAGCCACCATTCTTAACTCTTGTGGGCATGAGACCTTCTGGTGGCCACAATTATCTAACATTGACTCTAAATTTGTTGTTACCTATCAAACATTGAGTGTAGGAAAATCAGTTCCAAACTTTCATCTCTGGGATGGACTACTATGCCATATGATCCATGTATGTGTTCCTTCAAGTGAGCGTGCAAAGATGATCATGGAAGCTCATTATAGTTGGGTGGTAAGACACTCTGGTGTGGAAAAAAATTGTGGTAGTACCGCAAAAGAATTTTTATTGGTTGAAGCTTCGACAATATATCCACAAGTATATCATATCCTGCACTACTTGCGCCATTACCAGACCTGCCATCAAGAAAAGGGGCTATACACCCCTCTCCTTACAACTGATAGGCCTTTTAAGTCCATCTCTATGGATTACATGCATGGTCTACCTTCAACCAAGCATGGTAATGACTATGTCTTTGTGGTCATTGATCAATTCTCTAAGATGGTAGTTTTGGCACCCCGAAAGAAGAGTATCATAGTTGAGGCCATCACTCAACTCTTATTTGCATGTGTTTGGGTTCAGTTTGGGCTCTCACAGACCATTATTTCAGATCTAGATATTAGGTTCCTAAGTACTTTCTGGTCCAACCAATGGTTGAGGGTGGACACTAAGCTAACCAAATCAATTGCCTTCCACCCACAGACTGGTGGAAAAGTAGAGGTGGTCAACAAGATGATTATTCATATCTTGAGATTGTACAATTCCAAACATCCATGCACATGGGATGAGAAGATTCCTTATGTTCAACATAGCTACAACAAATCCCTCCACAACTCTATTGGCCACAACCCTTTTCAAGTGCACTTGGGGTTCCAACCATTAGCCCCCATTGACATAGCTCTGCCCATTGCAACTACACAGGAAGAGTCCTCCCATGCTCAGAGCAAAGTTGATCGAGTAGCCAAATTTGTTGAATGAATCCAACATATCCAATAATAAGTTCATGATATTTTGTAGAGAGCCAGCACCAAGTGCAAGAAGTTCCACGATCAACATCGAGTACCACATAAGTTTCGAGTGGGAGATAAGGTATGGTTGCATTTGGAGGAAGAGCACCTCATAGGACCCCATCATAAGCTCCACCCACTTTGATATTAGCCTTACAACATCACCAAGGTTGTGGGTGAGAATGATTTTGAATTAGGTAATCCCCCTTTCCTTGGCTTCCACCCCATATTTTGCTTCGACCATCTTTTCCACCTCTCCTTAACACTTTAAACATGGTAGAGCACCTGGCCCCTACAAAACTCAATCTTCACTGCATTGAACAAGTGAAGTCGATCAGATACTGGAAAACAAGATGAAGGGCACCCTCCAACAGAACATCCAATTCTATCAGGTCATCAAAGCAGGGCAACTTCTTCATGAAGGCAAGTGTCTCACTAGGAGTCAAATTCAACAGAAGTTTCCCCATCTGATGGAAGAAATTGACGCAATGGGGACCATTGCTTCCTAAGGTGGAGGACCAATCCAGGTGGATAGTGGTGTCCACCCACTTGTTCCACTAATTCAAAATGATTACACATCTTGGCAGCTTTTCTATAGTTTTTGGGTCCCAAACTTCTGGGGCCATTTTGAGGCCCTAAACCACGTTTTTGGGCATGGTAGTGCCTAGCATGTAACTAGAGGCACAAGCTAGGCTATTCAAAATGTGTACCTTTTGGATAGACCTTTCTGATGAGCTATCAAGCACCCCAAACAAAGATCATATGCAAAATTTACGCCCCGAGAAGTTGATGTATCAACTAACCACATCGGGGCCCACAAACCTTTTGGTGTTTCAACTTCTGGGGTCAGGGTTTTCTCATTGATGCTTTATGTTAAAAGTCCTTTTCAACCTCTTTGTAATCAACTTCTTGTGAATGAGCATAGTCGACACATATCTCTCTTTAGGGTTAAGATACCACCATTCTAGCTAGCTCGTGTGCTTTTCATTTTACAGTGTTTTGTATTCCAAACAATCATTAATACAATATGAGTTTAACTATATTATTGTATTTCTTGCAATATATATGTGTGTTTCCTTGTTATATCTTTGCCTTCATGTCGTTCTCAATATAATTTGGATCAATAATGGACCTAGTCCACCTTAAGTTGAATGGCCTCCACTGTTATTAGTCTAATGGGTCCTTTAACCCCCCATTACACCTCTAGGGAGGATCCCAACACTCCACCCCCCCTTGGAAAATAGTTACCCTCATCACTTGTTGTTAGGAGTTACAACCACAAACCAAGGTCTCATGGACAAGTGTTTACTGCAATGTTGAAGTAATCTAGGGAACCTAGGTCCCATGTACAAGTGTTAGGCACCATGCTAAAGTAGTCCAACAAGCTCCACCATAATCTTGGGTCCCATGTACGATTGTTGACTGCCATGTTGAAGTAGCTAGTGTCCCATGAGCAAGTACCAACTGCAATATTGAGGTAATCCAAGGAGCTCATCCACAAACCAAGGTCCTATGTCAAAATCTCATGTTAACTTCCCGTTGAATATATCTAAGCTAAGTATGTGACTGATAATGGTGCTCCAAATGCCCAATACCATAATGTGGATCCAAATATGCAAATCCAACCATATTCAAAAAATTGTCCACATAGTGCAAAAGGTTGGATGTGGATCTAGAAGGAACACTGCTACTAGAGAATATGAAAGTTGAGAATGGGTAGTCATAATTGGATCTTGACTTCCTGCAACAATGTTCTCCACGTAAGATGGAGTAGAGTCATCAAAAAGAAGCTAGAAGTAGTTGTTTTCCCATAAATTACAATTGCCCATATACCATTTCTTACAAGCCTTTTCCTTCTCTAAATCATACCAACCATAACATATGTCACTTATATACTCATTTTCAATATCGCTCCAAATTTCCATCCTTTGGATTGCTTCATAGGCTTCTTGTATCTATTGTAGGAGGTGCTCCATTTAGAGTTGCACTATACAAACTCCTTCCGAGGGTTGAAATTTTCCTACTTTGTGTATCCATTGTTTGATACGTTCTTCATAATCCATAACCTCTCTAAGAAAACTTATAGGAGGGGATTCTTCCACATAATTTTCATTTTCCATATAATCTGCATATATCACTAGATATTTCTCAAAGAGAGGGGCTAATATACCCTTCTAAAAGGTCATAAGCCAAAGTAAGTATGAGAGTAGGGTGTTAAGGGTGGAAATTTGTAAGGCTTATAGAAAACTGATCATAAGTATATCATATAATATACCAAATCAAAGCCCTAAAATTCATCTTTCCATTGGTGTTGGTATAGAAGCAATCAAAGAACCCTATCGAAATATATATTCTCTGCAGTCTGCATAGTTGTCATGGAAAAACCCTAAAATAATTGGTTTTAAATTAGTGATATCTTCACTTCCTGAACTTTGATTTAGATGATTTTTTTTTTTTGAACTCGAATTTTTTTCCAAGAGGAACTCATATCTAGAGCTAGTTTATTCAAAATTTTATCATAAAGATACAATAATTGATTTGAATATCATGGCCTTCTTTTTCCCTTTGAAACCCTACAAAATAGAAAGAAAGAAAAAAACTCACTTTTGGGCCCAAGAAAGAGCCCCGATACCAATTGTTAAGTGACTTAGATTTCAAAATGCTATCATACACAAGATATATAAGCATAAGATGGAAAACCCCCTTTACTTCCCTTAAGGTAGGGTAACACCTTATAATGAACCTTTTATGGAAGGAATCCGCTTTGGTTCACTTGCCTCTTAAGGTTGGGAAATCTATCAACGAGCTAAGCTCCAAATACAATAAACTCCACACCTCTCATAAGGAAGAATCCATCCTCATTTATAGCAAACAAGAGAACCTTAATCATAACAACCTCCTAACTACCTAGTGGACCTTCTTTAATGAGGTAATATTACATTTATTCAATACTAACTAACATAGTGGACCTAGTCCACCTTACATAAAATGGCCTCCACTATTATTACTCTAATAGGCCCTTCAACCCCCATTACACCTCAAGAGAGGATCCCAACACACCACCTTTATTACCCATCATGAAAGTTCCCTTATGGTCCATAATAATGATGTTTATTCTCCCACGAAGTTCAGTCCTAGCTAGGAAATTCCTTATCTCACCTTCATCCATAAACCAAACCCATTGGAGTGGAAAAAAAATAGGT
The DNA here is from genome assembly GCA_009831015.1 of Picea engelmannii. Lineage (NCBI taxonomy): Eukaryota > Viridiplantae > Streptophyta > Pinopsida > Pinales > Pinaceae > Picea > Picea engelmannii. Next base: position 58,650 of record ML822642.1, on the reverse strand, counting down.
GGTTTAGAATATTATTAACTTGAGGAATGATATGAATTCCCTAAGTTGGGATAACAAACCCCAATTGTGGAAGCTTCCACATAATAGTCGCCAAGTCCCAAACAAAGAAAACAAAGTAGATAAAATTAAAGGGTACAACACCACCATTAAGATTGCACAAGTGCTTTTTTATGCACCAAAATGGGTGGGGGCATAGAATTTGTTCAATACACCACATGTAGAGAAGGAATTGAGTGCCCACTATTGAAAAATGTATCTTAAGTAGGAACTTCTTGCACGGGTTCAGTATGAACGTGAAAGAAGTGGTTCGATACATTTCGAGAGTGACCACCTAGGAAAAATGGTCATTAATTATATTTTGTAATTCACTTTGGACAAAGTCAAATACCTTAGGTTTTTCAATTGAGTATAATAAAGTGCATTTAATGCATTAATGACTTAGTTTGGATCTCAACCATACATCTCAAAATCATATTAGGTTTTGAATATTAAGGTTTTGGTAGATCAAGGTTTAGAAAATCATAAATAAGACAAGATAGAGAGAACTTTGATTACAATTGAACAATTGAATAGGGCAACGAGAGAGAGAGAGAGAGAGAGAGAGAGAGAGAGAGAGAGAGAGAGAGAGAGAGGTTATACAACACAACCACATAACAATTCCATACAACCATATGGATCAACACAATCCATATAACATCAATTGTATAGGATGTATAGTAGAGATGTATAGTTCATACAAAAAATTGTTGTTATTTTTCATTTTATGTTTTTCCCAACAGGTCGTACCTCTTTCAGGTAGGTCATACACCTTGTTCAAGGTGATTTTGATAACTATGTAGCTATTGTTTTTAGCATACTATGGAGGTTATCTTGTAATCTTTGATCAAAGGAATGAAAACTTGATTTGAAGGAGAAATCCTCGTGTATGTATTTTATTCTTCATCTCTTCATTTTTCCAACAATTGTGTGATTGATGCAATGTTTTAAAAGTTAATTCTCTATTGTTAAATAATTTTGTTTTGAGTTATTTAATAAGATAACATTAGGACAGTCCCCGGATGGGGTGACAGTTGGTCAGTTGGAGCAAGATGGCGTGCATGAAGCTAGGGGAGTTATTACCCCCAGCCTCCAGCGCCATATCTAACCCATTTGAATGATGGGCCATCACGCTGCAGTTATGGTAGTGCGTTGCTACACCATAAGGAATTTAATGGCTCCCCACGCAAACCAGAGTTGGAGTACTAGAGCAAGTATAAGGCATCGGGTTGGCGTCACCTCTGCCTTCATGGCACTCCTCACAATCACTTCATCGACCTCTATGAAGGTAATATTCCTCAAGTACTCTGTCATTCTTCATTTTTCGTTGGATCTCTTGTTCTTCTGGTATTCCAATCCTTCATGCTGCAGGCATTCTCCCCTCCATCCAATGGCTTCCATCCCTCTGCTAGTTACCCCCATTAATTTTCATCTCACCAGTGTTGTACCTCTAGCCTGTTCTTCTCTGGACTAGAACTCTAATCTTCTTCTCTTCCCCCTCCTCTGCTGCAATTCTTCCATCATGCCCAAAGAGCAAGGTAAACCCAAAAGAGGGCCACAATATTATAGCTTCACTTCTCGGTACAACCACCCTGATCCCTCGCAACCCTCTCTTCTGACCACCAGCTCTCCTAGCAATGGACATAATTGGCTTGAAATTCCTCTACCTTCCCTCAGTGCTCTGCACTCGCCCCCACTCCTCTCTGAAACCATGCTTGATCCTGGAAGTTTCCCTGTGGATGAAGAAATTCCTCCTCTCGAGATGCAACCTTTGGAAGCTCCGCCAGAGCCTTGCATCATCATTAGTCCCTAGGCTCGACCTTTGGAGCAAGGCGACTGCATGACTGAGGAATAAATTCCCCACAGTTGGTTGATAGATTGGATAGCCCGAAACACCACCCCTGGAATGTCCATGGAAGAAATTCCACCAACATCTTTTGATGCAGACACAACTCCTCATGAGGATACGGTTGGGAAAAGTGAGCAGCCTCTGCTCAATCCACACCATTTTTTGGACGAACACCTTATGTTGATCTTTGATATGCGGCAGAACCTGGAGGACCAAATTCACAATTAAAGCATCCTCAGTCGATGCATGGACCTCCTGTTCAACTCCCTATCGGGTGCACTAGATAAGATGTGTTGTCCAACTTGCGGACAAAGGTTTGTCTTCACCTACAACAATGATGGACACCAGGGTTCACCAAACCTCTAGCTTCTCTCTCTTTTTGCATATCAGGAACCAACTTAAGATATTTTTGGTTTTGCTAAATTCTCTGGTGTAGGGAAATAACCATGTTATGTTTTTTGGCACTAGACATATTTTCTGGTGCATGATACTAGCCACGTCATATTTTTGGAGCACAACAATTGTCACGTCATATTTTCTAGTTTCAGTTATGTTTCTAAGTTCTTCTGCAAGCCACCTATTCTAGTTTCCCTATTGTGGTGGAACATGTGGAAAACTATGAACATTATACTGACATGATGCTTTTAAGGTAATATATACTTTCTTTTATTTACAAAAAAGAAAAGAAGATAACATTAGGACAATATTCACCTAGGCTAGAAAATTCACACCCACATCCTTCCCACATCCTTCCCAAGTATTAGTGCAAGACCTTAAGGCATATTCCACTCGAGAAAGCATATAAGTTTCAAGTAGGTTGACATCCATTCTAAGTTGATGCACATGCAAGTACATTTATCAGTGCAAAAATAGACATAAGAAAATATGCTAACAAGCACCTCTCAAATGTCTTGATCGTTTAGAAGTTGGAGGGAAATGTTTTCGCTACTGCATAATGCGAGTTGCAACATTGCCATTACCTTCACCATTGTCACCAACTTTGCCACAATCATCTGCAAAATGACAACAATGTCTATGGAAATGGGTAAGAATAATTATTTTTTCTTATTAAAACAAGGTGTTATGTAACTATTTTTTTAGTAAAAAAGACATACATTGTTTAAAAAAAATGCATAAGGACAATATTTTCAATATTGTATACCACATAAAAGAAGAAGAAAAAAACATTATTATGTAATGATATTTCAACTTAGAGATACACTAATCTCATCTAATATCATATAAATAATGATGATTTTTTTAACATAAACAATTATGCTTTTGTATTAAAAAGGGGTTGCGACCAAGCTAGTGAGCATGATAATACAAAAAAATAAGTTGTCTCTAATGGAAAAATTCAGCTTACTTGTCCAACAGTTTAGGCTTAAAGCATGTAAAACTGTATCATTCTTCACAGAGGACTTAAAAAAAAATCCTACAAGTATAGAATATGAAGAAAACAACTTTACAAATCATAAGACTCTACTATCTAATAAGGGTAAGCTTGTTATTTGGTTATTTTGAGATTCATTGTTTTCCAAGTCCCTTTCCTCAAGCATTTGATGGATTGTTTCGTTTTCTTTGGATATAGATTCAATAGTTCTACATGGTTCCAGTCTGAATTCAACATGAATGAAGAGTAGCAATACTAACACAAGCATGGTTCCTTAGCCCTCCACCAAGAAAATATTATTTTTTCAAACATACTATGTGGTCTACTTGAGTCGAATAGAGCTCTCAATCCAAGGCGGCCTTTTTTAGCCTATGCTCTAGAGCCTACAACATATTCCATAATCCCACCTTCAAATGAAGTTAAGTTCACCATTGGTTCAAGACACTCATATCGAAATGACTCTAGAATATGTGGAAACATCGAGGAGGCTTTACTACTATATCGACAAATCATCATACCAATTTAAGGTCACATGCATATCCAAATGAAAATCTTTTCCCTAGGGGATGGCTTGAAATTCTACCTCCCCGTTTTTCTTTATCACTCCTTCATTCAACCTCGATGCCCTATTGGAATTCCTATCAACTTCTCAATTGAGATCCCTTAGAATATGTATAAACTTGATAGCCTCATATAGAAGACTCTCTTTTTTTATTGTTGCAATGATTTTGGCCATCTTACCATTGGTCACGACTTTAATGATGTTCATAAAATTAATAATAATCATTGAATCCCCAATAGTTATTATAGATTTTGCAATGGAATGGTTTATAAAATTTATTCCCTAGAGGAGAGCACAGGCCTTTGCCTGATTATTTGTGGTTGTCCCTAGATCCCATTGATAGTTCAATACTAGATTTCGTCGGGGATCAATAATGCCCCCCCCCCCTCCACTTGCCTTCTAAGGGTTTCCTTTCATTTCTCCATCAAAGAAGAGGATATATTTGTGTTGTCCTTTTAACCACTCTTTGAATTCTTTCTCTTTCATTTGCATCTACCATGTACGATGATGAGATGGTCGAGAGAACACAACTTTTGATTGAGAAGATCTTCCCATAAGGATGTCAGCGAGCCACTCCTCCTCATCATATTTAGGCAACTACACTTGGTGGCCCCTTAATCCCTTAATTTTGTTAGCTGCATACATTAATCCCCAAGCTTTAGCTATAGTGAGTCTATGATGTTGAATTTCTTGCTGAAATATTGCTTTATTATGTGCTAACCATACTTTCCAACAAATGTACTTTGGTATTTTGCTTTCCAATCTCACTCTAGAACTGATTTATTTATGAGTGATCCCCTATACTTTTGATGCCAAAGAGAGAACATATCTCTCCAATTTTTTGAGGCTACTATTGATGAGATATTTGAAGGTGATGTGCCAAACTTGTTTGGTAAATATGTAGTGAAAAAGAGATGCTACCATGTTTCTACTTCTGAATGACACATAGGACACCCATAAGGACCATGTAACCCCCTTTTTTGGAGATTCTCTATTGCAATAAAATTACCATGAATCACAACCCAATAGAGGGTATTGACCTTTGGGAGACTAATGTCTTTCCAAGAATGTTTCTGGATGCTAGCATGTTGAGGAAGAGGAAGAGTCAAAATCCAAGTTTGACAATCATTATAGACCATGTATTCATTTATGTCCTAGCCTTTGTTTTCCAACATAGAAATGTCAATTGTAGCACACCCTTTCAAAAAGACAAGGAGGACAGGTACAAGGGGGGCTAGGTTGGCTGGTGGTGTGAGAGAAACCTAGCTTATCCTTCAAGTTTCATCTGTAGACCAAATGGAAATGTCAAACTCATTTTTGAGACCTTGATTTTCCATCCAATATTTTAGAGGGAGAAGTTCATGTTTGCGTTCAATAGGAGGACTCCCCATAATGCTATCATTCTAGATATCAATTATTTTTTTTGTTGCCTACAATTCAAGTTAGTTAGGACTGTGTTAAAGGTGCTACCACTTTAATGAATTTTCAGATGTACGATCCCTATTGAAATTGAGATGATTTTCCAGACATCTCTTGTGATTCCCTTGAAAGTATTTTTTTAAGGAGATTTTTTTTTCCACCACTCATGCTTACCAGATATTAGTCTCCATGTAATCTTTGCCCCATAAGCTATATTCATTATTGTAGAGTCTTTAATTCCCAGTCCCAGACCACCATGGTCTTGTGGAGATATGATGTTGTTCCATTTAATTAGATGGCATTTCTTGTGATTTGATTTACCTCATTACCAAAAAAATATGTGTATTTCTCAACCTACTTGTTTCACAATTTCGATTGGGGCTAGCATTGCCAAGCATTGGTATATGGGAACAACAAACAACACTGATTTTATGAGGATTATTTTTCCCATAGGGTTTAACCAGTGCGATCCCCACTATTGAAATTTACCTTTGATCTTTCATATAACACCTTGCTGAACCTCTGTAGCAGGGTTACTCAAAGATGCTGGTATTCCAAGATATTTAAAAGAGGTCAAAGACTCTAAGCATGGAAACATAAAATTCTGGATATTGAGAGAAGAAACTAAGGATTGATATTCCAACCATATATTTGACTTTTATATATTCATTCTTCCTCCTCTACAATTACTATAGAGGCCCCTCCCAAGAGAAGGGCGTTGTCTGCAAATTGTGAATGATTAATTCCTCTTACTTCTTTAGCTATGTTGATTCCATGAATATTGTTGGCCACTCTTTTAGCATTTAATTTTTTGCTTAATCCTTTGCCATGATAATGTATAATAATGGAGAGAGAGGACATCCTTGCCTCAATCCCTTGTTGCTTTTGAAAAAATAGTGGGCATCCCATTCACTAAAGGTGCTATCCATGGGCACTAATGCAAGATTTAACCCATTGCACAAAATTATTATTAAACTTAAATCTAGAAGAGACAACAAAAAGGAAACATAGTCATAACTGATCGAAAGTGTTGACCATGCCTATTTTTAAAACCATTCATTTGTCCTTGTTCTCTCGACTGGAATGTATTGCCTCTTGGACCATGATTATATTGTCTATTATCAATCAGTTTTGCATAAAACTACCATGTTTATCAAAGATTATGTTGGCGGGGATCTTCTTCACCCCGTTTGTCATTATTTTGGTCAAGATTTTGTAAGAGGAGTTGCAGAGGGAGATTGGCCCAAATCTAGAGAATGATGAAGGATTCACCTCCTTGGGAATTAGAGCTAGGAAGGAAGAATCAGTGTTGCCCCCCTACTTCATGTTTTTTTTTAACATACAATAGCATGCACTTTAGGTTTGATGTAATAATTACAATAACATGATTACCTTCACTATCGTCGCCAACTTTTCCACAATCACACGTAAAAGACAACAATGTCTATAAACACTGGTAAGGATAATTATTTTTCTTTTTAAAATAAAATGTTAAGTAACTATTTTTTAAATAAGAACATCAGGCTTTTTTGTCCTGATGATGGATCCTGTTATGGATCCGAAACGTCGACGACAAGCTATCAATAACACTGTGATTCTTCCGACAAATTCTAAACAAAATAAACATTGTTTTAAAAAATCCATAACAAGAATATTTTCAATATATACCACTTCCATCTAATATCATATAAATAAATGATAACCATGTTGTTTCTTGACACTAACCTTATTAGATAAATAAAAGATTTATTGGATAAGTAAAATAGATAAAATAAAGGGAACTATAATCCACGCTGTTTAAAAATATACAGAACAAGAATATTTTCAATATACTACTTTCATCTAATATCATATAAATATGAATATTTTCAATATATACTATTTTCATCTAATATCATATAAATATAAATGATGATGTTGTTTCTTAGCACTAAAATATTTAATAGATAAGTAAAAGAGATAAAATAAAGGGAACTAGATTTCAAGCATTGTTTAAAAAAATCCATAACAAGAATATTTTCAAAATATACCATTTTCATCTCATATCATATATGATGATGATGTTGTTTCTTGACATTAATATTATTAGAAAGTAAAAGATATAAAATAGTTGAAGTGGACCTATGTAAGATTTTTGGAGGTAGACAACGAGTTGGTTTGGGCTTTCAACAATTGAAGTGTGAGTTATTTGGCTAAGTTAAGATATCTAGCTATGAGTACCGATGAGGGTTAAGATGATCGATGGTGGTTTAAAAAAATCTCGAAGATAGTCCACCAAAATGTATTTTGTTTTTTGGTTGGCTCTTCGTAATCGTGTTTTGACTTGGGATATGATGCAACAGATAGGGAAACAAGGGTTGAGATTTTTTGTTCTTTGCAAAAGTGCCGAGGAAACTAACCATCATGTGTTATGTTTGTGTCCCTTTACTTGTTAGGTTTGGTACAATCTCAGTTGACAGTTGGGGTTGGGGTCGAATCTAGGACAATGGCACAATGAATGATTATTTTCATGATTTATTTTCAGTCCCATCTTTGAAGGAGTATAATGTACTTCCTATTGTTGTGGCTTAGGGCTTATCCCCCAACCCGTTATTCTATATAAAGGAGGGAGTGGGTGCTACCATAACCGTTGTTGAGCCATGACCATAATTGTTTGACTTCTAATGGGCTAGAGCTCCAATCCCTTGGAAAGTGGGTCACCTACACACGTAGATTGTTGTTGGCGTGATGCCGAAATAACACTTAGTCGAATAGGTGTTGAGCCCAAACCCTGGGAAGAAGGAATCGTCGCATATGAGTAAAAGCTATAGCCTCTTGTGGTTGGTGGACCAAGCCTACCACATGGGAAGGTTGGAGATACATCCACCGCTACACCTAAACATCAATATGTTGATGGCCAGGAACACGAGCATTTTTTAAGACAAGCTTTGGCCTCCATTTAAAGTGGCTCACCAATCTTTGGCTCTTTTAACTGGATATAAAGGGACAAGCCATGAGAAGTGAACTCAAGAGCTAGGCTTGGTGGACATTAACATAAATTTAGCTTAGGGATTTTTTTATGGTGCATGCCAGGGGAAAAATTGCATGGTTGGGATTGGATACATTTTATATTTCAATGAAGATCATTTTGTTACTCGCAATGCAAATTTGTGTCTGGGCTCAAATAACCAAGGCGAATTGCAGTGAGTCGAGATGTTCTTTCCTTGCAAGTCTTGGGGGACTCCAAGTTAGTTATTGATTGGATGATTGATGCTACATCTATAGTAAATTTGGATTCGTTGAATCTTGGTCAGAAGTTAAACTCTGTGTTTGCACTCTTTTAGTTTATTAGTTTTCGACATGTCTTTCGGGAGCATAACGAAAAAAATGATTATGTATCCAAAGATGCATTCAATATGGCAGTCAATTTGTTGTTTCGGGATGAGGACTCTGGTGGGGAGTTACTCTCTCATAGGGAGAGTAGTTTTGTTTTTAATCTATAATGATATGTGGTCGAACTGACAGTCTTGGCTCTTGACTCTATCAATCTGAGTCATATTTTCTTATACTTTTTAAGCTATTTTTGTAATCATTATGATAGGCAATTTTATTCGTTGTAACGTTTTTTGGACTATCTCAGAATCCAGTGAAATTACAATGAAACACCTATAAATTATAACTTTTTACCTCTAGAATAAGTTATGTTTTGTTTTTCATGAAAAAAAAAATAAAAAATAAAAAAAAAACTAGATTTCAATCATTATTTAAAAAAATCCATAACAAGAATATTTTCATTATATACCACTTTTATCTAATATCATATAAATGATGACGATGTCGTTTGGACACTAACATTATTAGAAAAAAAAAAGATTTATTAGATAAGTAAAAGAGATAAAATAAAGCGAACTAGATTTCAAACATTTTAAAAAAAAATCTATAACATTAATATTTTCAATATATACGTTTTTCATCTAATATCGTATAAATGATGATGTTTTTTTGGGCTATAACATCATTAGATAAGTAAAAGAAATGATGGTGATGTTTTTTGGGCTCTAACATCATTAGATAAGTAAAAGATTTATTAGTTAAATAAAACAAATAAAATAAGCAAAAATAGATTTCAAACATTGTTAAAAAATAAATTAAAAAAATCATAAGAAGAATATTTTCAATATATACCACTCTCATCTAATATCATATTAATGGTGATGGTGTTGTCTCTTTACATTAACATTATTAGATAAATAAAATATTTATTAGATAAGTAAAATAGATAAAATAAAGGAAACCCATATTTCAATTTAGAAATATATTACTTATATCTAAAATAATATAAATAATGACAATTTTGTTGACATTAACAAAATTTATTATAAATAATAATGATGATGTTTATTGATATTAATAAAATTTATTAAATAAATAAAAGAAATATATATATATAT
>ML822642.1:29926-44257 GCA_009831015.1 Picea engelmannii | reverse complement strand
CAACATAAATAATGATTTCGTGCAGATTTATGTCGTCGGTTTCCGACGAAAAAAGTCATTTCGTAGAACAGTTAGACAACGCCAAATTAAAATATTATAACAAATAAAAACAATACTACTATATGTTGATTAAATATAAATATAAATATCTTTATATATAATAGAGAGATATATGAGTCCCACGAGGTGTAGAACAATTGGTGATGGAGTGTACTATTAAGGCACTCCGTTATGTGGATCACCAATTCGAAATCCTCGACTAGCCTTGCGTGTCGCGTGAGGGGCCGTGTTGACATGCCTGGGGTTATAGTGGTAAGAATCAGATAACGCGACCATGTGTCACACGAGTACGTGCCCGACTAGTTGCTAATTTCCCTAGTCAACAAAAAAAAATAGAGAGAAATATGAGATTTACATATGAAAGATGCTATATAAAGAGTTAAAAAAAGTATCACAAAGATAACTTGTTTTTATCACAACATAAAGGATATTATGTACAAATCGTTACATAACCAAATGTCAATAGTCTTAACAAAAGAACTAGTAACATTATGAAAAAATAAATATCCCATTAAAAATGAAGTAGATTGAGGATTACACTAAAAAAAAGATCCCTCTAAAAATGATCAAGTAGATTAAGGAATGAAGTAGATTGAGGATTACACTAAAAAGAAAGATCCCTCTAAAAATTATCAAGTAGATTAAGGAAGCATATAATATTCTTTGTTATCAAAATTTATTTAATAAGAATCTATTAAATGTTAAGTTCAAATTTATTGAGATATTAGTTTTATGATGAGAAGGTGTGAAATTTCAAAAAAATTAATACATAAATTTAAAATTAAGATATATTTAAAATAAATGTTATTTAAATATATTTAGTTTTAATCAAAATTAATATATTAAAATTATTATTATTTAGAAATATTATTTCAAAATTTATGTGAAAAAGTTCACATGACAACATTCTCATAACCCTTACACCGTTAACAATATTCCCATACTACCTACATTGTGAAATAGACTTCTAAACACAATTACACGTTAAGAGTGTTTCTTCCTCTTCATTCTACACGACATATGAAATATATTTATTTATTTTATTAAATAGGTTTCGAAACACAATTACACGTTAAGAGTGTTTCTTCCTCTTCATTCTACACGACATAAACAATATATTTATTTGTTTTATTAAATAGAATTCTAAACACAATTACACGTTAAGAGTGTTTCTTCCTCTTCATTATACACGACATAGGCAATATATTTATTTATTTTATTATGGATTGAGATGCCTTAAAAATATGAGATTTTACACTCGGAACAATCAAATAGATTCCCCACATCCTTTTCACCTTACCATTGATGGTAATTATTTGAATTCAACACAAGGTACATAAAACATATCACTTACAAGAGGTAATTTGACCTCCAACATGCTTCCACTATGCTATTATCAACAATGATTCGAATTGGTTTAACTCGAGCTTGAAGGCATGGATTCACTTTTAAAGAACTATGGAAAAGGCATACAAAGGTAGTGAAGTCATGTATGTCATCTCTCGATAAACACAATTGGTCTCAAAGTCAATAAACACTAATATGAAAGCTCAACCCATCTCATGAATAGCCAAAGGCAACTCAAACCACAAGTGGAGGGTTAGGGCAAAAGCTACAATATATTCTTTTGGCTGAAGCAAACTCTCGAGGAAAAAGTGGTTTAATACCAGTCCAATCTATATATCATCAATAAAACCTTTAAAACATATATCCACAACCCTAAAGAAACCACTGGCCACTTGGTTCCATAATATACACATAAAAAATGAAGAAGTTAGAGCATGTTACTCTCACACCTTCCATAATATACACATAAAAAATGAAGAAGTTAGAACGTGTTACTCTCACACCAATCAACATTATGAGAGTTTGATGTTTTAAATTAGAACCCACTACTCTCCCAACGACCAACAATTTAGAGTTGGATATTTTTACATAGGCAAGAAGCATAAATATACTAACTTGTATGAGAAAAAGCTTACTACACTTCCAAGAAAAGAAGATCAAAATTGAATCTAAAATCAAACTAAGTGAACTCATTTATCCCAGAGAAAATAAAAAATAGAAACCAAACTAACATTTACTATCAAACTCAAAGTTTTATTTCATTGTCACTACCATTTTCTCCATAATCAAAACTAAAACCCTGGCTACATTCAAGCATTTACACAACCAAAGTTACTTTGATAGGGGAATTGAAGTGGGTAAACTTGCAACAACCATCCCATCCCATGCAAGCTTCAAGCCATTGGTGCTTTCCCCAATAAGCTTGTAGCCTTTTAAACTTCTTCAAGCCAATGGTACTTTCCCCAACGAGCCAATAGCCTTTTAAACTTACCAAGGAAAGGGTTGTAGGGATTTGAATTCAATAACCATATACTCGTGATTCTTGTTTCGCTGCATCTTGTGAATCACCTTGCGATTGCAGGGACGTATTTAGGATAGAGACTTAATGAGGTTCCAACAATATAGGTACAAGTTACTAGAAGCTAGTATCATTGTGCTAATGAGCGACGCAGTGTAAGTGTGCGTGTCATAATAATCAAGTATATATTGTATATGTTGTTTAATACCATACAATATGCAATCTATCACCATTCATAACATTAAACTAGGATCAAAGCATCAAAGTAGGATCAAATCATTAAACTGATACCGATGACAAAGGGTATAAATAATATTACAAGCATGCTATGATATTTTTATTTTTCATTTAGGGCTACACAAAATAACATGAAAAATTGCATGTTAGTGTAATTTCACACTTTCCACCAATTAGATTTGATGAAAAATTGCATGCTAGTGTAATTTCACACTTTCCACCAATTAGATTGGATGAAAAATTGCATGTTAGTGTAATTTCACACTTTCCACCAATTAGATTTGATATTTTGTTTTTTTTATGTATTTAATTTTTTTTTTAAATTTTTTAATGTTCACACTAAAAACAAATATTAAATTTAATTAATCAATACAAGTCAAAGAAGTTTGATTTACTAGATGATATTTATTGAAATTATTAAAATTTATTAAATAAATCAAAGGAATAAAAATATGTATATTTTAAATAAGTTTGATTTGCTACTTATTAGTGATTAGTGATGATATTTATTAACATTATTAAAATTTATTAAATAAATAAAAGAATAAAATATATATATATATTTTTAAATGTAATTTTGATTTGTAATACTCATTAGATAATATTTACTAATACTATTAAAATTTATTAAATAAATAAAATGAATACAAATACATATTTTTTAAAATGTCATTTTTATATGTAAATATAAATTTGATTTACATAGTGGATGATATTATTAAAATTTATAAAAGTGATTGATACATGTTGATCGATATCATGTCAAATAACAAAGGATATAGACATCGAACATCATCGAACATGGTTGATATAGACAACGGATATAGACATCGAACATCATCATCCATCAACAACTATTTGATCCCATCGTATCAAAGTTAGGGCGTTATGGCCTCCAAATCATATTCGATTCACACCGTTCCTGAGCAATCAAATGTGCAATCCAAAGCGAAGATTAATAAGGCGCATAACGTTTCCCTTTATCTGACATCGACCATATCTCTATGGAGCTTTTTTGTCCGCCTTCTAATCCAACAACATTTCCTGGAAACAATCTCGAGATTAGATTGGTATACGAGGATGTTGAAGCGATAATGTGTGATAGACCATATCATTATATCTTGATTTATCAAAGGTTAATTTTCTATGAAATAGATTCAACAAAAAAAATACCAAAATTGAGTAATACGGAAATCGAACTATGCACAGAGGCGCACATGCAATTTAATGGAGAAAGAGGAATATAAAAACTTAAGCAAAAACCAAAGAAAATAGAATATTTTCTAACCTATTTGTTGATGCGCTTAAGATTGTTTTCCCGACTCCTCTCGACTCTTCTTTCAGTGTTCTCCTCTTTACATCCTTGCTCAAACTGCAATCTAGGCTTGCAACTACATAGAAATGAAATGGAAAATGCTTGTTGTGGCAACATAAATGGCAAAAAATATCACGAATTGAATATGAAACAGTTGGCCCTTGTTGTATTAGTCACGCACAACATGCACCCAAGACTAGACAATGCAGCCAAATAAAAACCATCGAAACACATGGTAGCTAGTATGGAGGCTCTCCACACACTCGAGTAAACACTCGTAAATAAGGCGAAGCGCCCCCACTCACCCACAAAATAATTTAGAATAATATCGGATATACATTATTTTTCCCTGATAATTTAATATCTTGTCTTGCAATTGACATGTGGTAAGGGTTGGATGATATCGCAATGGCTTCATAAAGAAAAAAAAACATATGATTAATTTCCTCGCGCAATTGACATCTGGGATTAAAACGCCCCATTAACACCTCATTAATTTAATAATGTAATGTACAATTGACATTTGGTAAAGGCTGGATTACACCCCACAACTGGTAAGGCCCGGTTCAGTTACCCAACGCATCCCACTCACCATCCAACTGACATCTAGTAAGGGAAGCGGAAATGAAGTCAGTAAAAAAATATAAATACAGTAAAAAAACTAAATCACAGTAAAAAACATAAAAACCAAAGCACAGTAAAAAATTTAAACACAGTAAAATACCTAAATAACCTTAATCACCAAATTTAATGATGAACGAACATGTTTTGTCATGCAAGGAAATTAATGTTCCAAATCTCAGCCTTTCATTTAATGTGTCGACGAAGAATATTCTAATCAAATGAAATTGTGACCATTAAAAGCCCATTTGTAATTAAAAGGGCATTAAATCTGGCCATTTCCAATAGGTGAGAAAAACTCACTAAAACCTAATAAATAATGTAATTATACTTGCTAAAATTATTATAATAGATAATAGCTTAATAGCTTAATTTTAAATATAGACCTTTTTATTCTTTTCTTACATATAAACTATGTATTATTCATGATGGATGGAGTGTCCACCATAAACTTTAAACATTTCAAAATCATATACAGAATATACACAAAAATACTCTCAAGCTAATAAATAACAAAATTATGACACATGCTAAAATTATTATACTTCCTAAAATTATTTTCAACTCATTATTATAGTGGCTAATTTAATAGCATGTATCCGTTGGATCACGTTGTTAGATGTAATGGGCATGGAGATTGAACATTAATTTTGATTTTAGTTGTGGAATTATGGGTGGTAATGCGCTGGTTTTAATAATACCTTGCTTAGCTTGAGCTGGCAAGCTAGTGGAGCTTCCCATTTTCTTGTAAAGAGGAAAAATTATTTTGAAGTCAGAGACAACACACCAAAGCCTACATGCAAACATTTAGAGATTTATTATAGAAGGTTGCTTGAAACGATAGATCCGGCTCTTTGTCTCCATCGGGGCGGCTCTACAACAATTTAGGATCATCACTATACGGTATAAAAACAAGATTGTAAACACAATACAAACGAACAGAGGCGAGAAATGCAGAGCAGATAAGAGTGGACCTGAGACACAGTAAAATCAAACAATGGCAAGAGCAATTCCAGTGGGTTGCATGCACCCCCGATCATATTCCAACATAACTATTGATAGTTCTAATGGTCGTGGTTTGCAGTCGCAGATGGGAATGAAGCGAAGCTTTTACTTCCAATCAAAATGTTTGTTCTCAAGACGAAAAAGAGGGGTGGGCAGAGCCATGTCAGCCGTTTCCACCCCTCTCAATGTCAATGCCAATCCGGAGACGGCCTCGCTCGGCGAAATCACCAAGCCAGATTTCCCCATTCTTAAACAGGCATGTTTATCTTCTCTCTTCTTTATTTCTACAAGCTTCTCCAATGTATGCGTACGTCTACCCTTCGTAAACCCTAGCTATTCGAGCATATACTGCTAATTTCTTTTGCATTTGCGCTGGTTAGGATGTGGTATACCGACAGGCGTGTCGTGCCGGGATGAACTTGGTGTTGGTGTTGATGTTAGGGCCAAGTGACTGAATGGTATAGCTGTAATTTTGATTATATAAATTCAATATGGGTTTTTAATGCAACCTTGGCCGAATTTGAGCACATTTGGCTTTTCCGTGGTTCTTTTTTTTCTTTTTTTGTCTAACAGAAAAAAAATATTTTTTTCTTACAGAATTATATCATTACAACATTAACACCCTGGCTATACCCGTAGTTGTTGCTTATTATGGGCAGATTACTGTCTTCATGTAGCCCATCGACTCGACTACAAAAGGCCAAATCCTATCAAGTTATCAACATTACTTAGACTGGAATAGTTCTCAGAATAGAACCGACATCAAAAAGCACAGAGCATGGACATCGCCAATCAGCAGAGTAGAAACATCATGGACTTTCTTAGTTTGAGGAAGATCTAGCATCTTTCTTCTGTTGTTTATTCTCTTCACTGGAGGATTTGGTGTCTATGGAAACTATTTTTCCCTCCCCTACATCTTCCTCACCTTGACTGCAGATGAGTAGGAAACTATCACATGACTTGGGGGGAAGCTTAACCCCCTATCGTCTTCTAAAAGTTTAATCCTAACCTGGAATTCTCCGATTATGTGCTCCAATAACCTCAAAACCTCACTATCTCCCTCCGTTGATCTGCAATTTTTCCCACCCTCTCAGCAAGGTTTCCGAATTCTGCCTCTATTTGGATCCCGATCTTTCAAGTGCCAGGCATTGTCATCTATGTCGACCAATTGAGCAACAGTCTCTCTTTTCTCAATTTACTTAACTAACGACCTTCTTTTCAGTTGTTCAACCTCTTCCTCCATTCAACGACTCCAAAGATTGATAATTTCTTCATGCCATATCAAGCTGGCACTCTTCCATGTTGGCAAGCTCCACTTATAGGGTTATAGGCACCTAGTTGGATTGCCATGTTGGCGAGCAAATCTGCAACAGTGCAACCATGTTGGCTGTCCTCCTTACTTGGGAGAATTCAATATGTTTAAGGTTTGCACATGTCTCTCTAAACCATTGAAGTGACCTCTGACCAACCTTCTCCCAGGAAATTCAATACTTTCCTATCCATCATCGGAAACACCCAATTTCATTTGAAGGATTGCCTCAGTAGCATCTTCGGGTCTATATGTACAACATTTTTATCTGGACTACAGGGCCACGAACACCACATTTTCCAAGGCATCTTTATCTCTATTGTTGCAAGTTCAGTGTTTCTGCAATCATAGAATACTCCTTATTTTCTCATCTCAATTTATTGATTGCTCAGATTAGGCCTTCATGGCTTGTAATCTAAGTCACAGGGTTTGCTGAACCTAAAGCTTGAGGTTCACAATTTGGTGAACCTCAAGGTTCGCCGAACCTAAAGCTTGAGGTTCAAAATTCGGTGAACCTCAAGGTTCGCTGAACCTAATGCCGAACCTGAACGAACTTCAATGCATGCCCGAATTCGAACCTTAGGATGAATTTGAAGCAGAATTTTATTGAGGTTTGGGATGAGGTTTCATTAGGGTTCAATATATATAGCCGAACCTAAAGTCGAACCTCATCCAAACCTTATTGGAAAATTTGAACCCTAATCGAACCTAATCATTGCTGAACCCGAACTTGAACCAGAACCATGTGACTTAGCTTGTAACTAATCCGCACAAGTAGTTATAATAGTTATTCCCACTAATCTGCACAAGTAGTTGTAATAGTTGTTCTAGCTGGGATGTCTCAGACACTTGTGTTTGCTTTGTAGTTCTTTTGTTATGCATTCTTTCCTAAACTATTTATTAAGAATATATTTTTTATGTAGGATATTGAGGCACATTATGGTTATTTTCTAACCGATTTTGTTAGCCTAGAGAGCATGGAGTTGCTTATTATCCAAGTTAACAAATTGAAACTTGAAAGATTATTAGCCACATTTATTTCTTAGATTTTGATGACTTTAGTGCATATTACTGAGAGAATGCTAGTGCCTTCTATTTAATAGTTACCAAAGAGATATGTCAAACTCGATTGTTCCTTTTATTCTTATAATATTTTCTTTTTCTTTGGATGAGTGTTAGTTAAAGTCTGTTGCTCTTTATTTTAGTGTGCTTTCTATTGGACAGTTTATCAATTTGTTGGAGGTGCATTTTTATTGGATATTTCATAAGTATCATATAAAAAATTTACCTCTTAATGTGTTTTATTCACTTTCAAATTGCTTTGGTTTATACTATGGGGTTGTGCTTGGTTGCCAATTATTTATGGTTTGCAGACAATCTTCTTATGAGTTTCTCTTGGTAAATTTATGATATTTTAATTTTAATTGATTTTTTCTTGGTAAGGGGCCTAATAAGCTATGACATCCTATATTGGTGATATGTTCATTTTTATTTCCAGAAGCTCGTGTTCTTTTAAATTGTATCATGATTCAGAACTGCATGACAAATTAGTCCATGGTTTATTGGTCATGCAGGAAGTCAATGGTTCAAGGCTGGTCTATTTAGATAATGCTGCAACATCACAGAAACCACAATTTGTTATAGATGCAGTAAGAGAATATTATGAGGCCTATAATGCAAATGTGCATCGCGGCATTCATTTTTTAAGGTGAAAAACAAATTCTTGACTTTGTTATATACTGAGATGTTTTTGGTTTCTTGCTGCTTAAGTTGTTTGTCTGCTTTCACTGTTTAAAGGGACTACAAAGGTTGCATCATTGTCCTTGTTCTTTGTTATACTTTCACTTATATTATTTTCACATTCTCCAAAAAAATATTTCTTAACATAACGCATGCTTAGCATCCTTAGCTGATTTATAAGGTAAAATAATCTCACGATCTCATTGATTGTATCTCTATAGTTTATTTATACATGTTTTAGCCTAATGGTTATAGTAAATAAATTATGTGGAAGGTTTATCCTCATGATATAATGTATAAATGGTGCATATATGAAACCAAAAAGCCTTTGAATTGGTGGATTTCTATTGAATCCTATAGTGATCGTGCAATGTTGTATCACAAGGATGAAGGATAAATATGTGTAGGTGAGCTTAGCTACAATTAGTGGGTCGAGGATAAGATTTTACTTCGACCATCATTAGGAATGTGGAGTGGAATAAACCCATCCATATAACATCCTTGGTGATGTAAAACTATAGAGTAAAAAGATGCATGTGTGCAAATTTCTTTGGGAAATTTAGAAATTTTTGAAGAATTTAATGCAATTTCCGTCTTCCAAAACTAAAAGATAGGTAAATACGTATCATCTTTAATAATTTGAATGTCTCCTAAATTAATTAGTTGCTTACTTTTATTTTTTTCCAAGGAAAACCTTGTGGGAAACCCAAGGGATGCTTCCCCACATTCGTGGATGACATCCTTAGTAAACTTGTCAGAATAGACTATTGCACTTCACCCAAGGGGATTTGAATTGGGCACTTGCTAGCACACAATGAGCTAAATTCCCAACAACATTGACAACATCACTGATTGAACTAACCCCTTGGGATAGTTGCCTACTTTTAATAACTGCACTCTTTTTCATACAAAAGGAGCTATCTTGATAATTATCATATTTGTGTTGATGATATTGTAGCTTCGAGAGGTATTCCCACAAGAGGCCAAGGTGTGAGGCATGTGGAAATCTTCGTTGGCACCAGATTAGCTTTTCGTTTCAGTGAAATCGGCCTTGGAATGAGGCTAGGGCCTCATGGGAAAGTTACTGGGCTTTGTGGGCTTATGTTGGGGTTTCACACCCTCAAAGAAGAATAAAATATTCTAATTAATTGTTGAGTTTAGAAAGGGTTCCTAAACTCACTCATAAGACTCCTATATAAGGAGGGGAGATATTGTGACAAATCTCATTGTGTCATTAGGGATTTAGCATAAGTGAGAGTACACTTGTGCTAGGAGCTTGGAAATTTGAGCAAGGGAAATTCTGCAATTGTGAGGCAATCTCGCCTAGGGTTCTTGGTGATGTTCTGTTTCTGTTTTTGGCCAAGGAAGGCTTCTGATTTTCAGCAGAGAGAGGAGCAAGGCCACATGTGTGGGAGAAAGGTAGAACCACACGTGTGAGACAGGCCGCACGTGTGAGTGGACTGTATGGTCCGCATGTGTGAAGGAAAACAATAGGCAAGACAACCGCATGTGTGGTACAGACAGGCCACAATTGTGACGAAAGAAAGGACAACCACACATGTGATTTTCTGAGGGGTTTTAGGCCACACGTGTGAGACTTGGGTAGGTATAGCAGGTTCGTACTACTGATGTCAGCAGCCGTACGGTTGACGTTAGCAAGTGTACAGGTGGCAGTTGCAGTAGATTCACAGGCAGAGGAATTTCCGGATATTTTGCTGATTTTTCTGGTTTTGGAGGACAAGGTTGTCCTTAGGTTTGGTTAAATTCTATTATTTGGGAGGGCTGGTTTTGCCCTCATAATTTCTGAATTTGACAAGGTTACATAACATAAATTTTGTGTCTCTTGTGTATTGATGATTCATGTCTGATCTTGTTGTTTCCGTTGCATATATTTTCAGTCAATAATTTTTCAGTGTAAAATTTTTCAATGATAACAGGTAGGGTTTTACTATTTACTCACTAGGATGCAATTTTCAGATCTGAAAATTAGTCACATAGAGTTGCATGTGAAAATTGACATGGTATTACCGTATTAGAGCTTGGGATGTGAAGAGAAGGGGATTGTCTTGAGACACATCTTTGGATGCAACACTGGAGGAGACCCGGTTGGTGTCCAGGGCTGATATGGATGGTATGCTGAAGAGTAGCAGTGATGAGAACCATGCCCTTGTATCCCGCACCAGGAAGGGCAGAAAAGGTTCACCTCGGAGAAGGGATTCTCCTGAGAGAGAAGCATCTCGAGAACCAAGACGAAAGAAGGATCTCAGTAATATTAAATGTTTTGAGTGTCATGACTATGGTCACTATGCTTCACAATGTCCACGCCGGAGGGGAAGGGGAAGAAGGCAACAAACATCAACAACAGAGGTTGATGAGGTTGCAGATAGGTTCAAGAGCGAGATCTTGTTGGTCTTCGCCCTTTCAGGTTCAATTTCCAATAGGGGAACTTGGTTGGTGGATAGCGGGTCATCTTGCCATATGACGGGTGCACGAGAGTTATTTGACAGCTTCACTAAGACTGGCTCATACTTGTGTGTAGAGCTTGGTATGGGAACCAAGCATGCAGTACAAGGATTCAATATCGTATCGTTCAGACTGGAGTCAAGAGAAGTGTTGAGGGTGTCGGATGTGTTATGGGTGCCAGAACTCAGGAGGAGTGTTCTCTCAGTCTCGAAGATTGAGAAGAAGGGGTACCATATATTATTTCGAGATGGACAGGTGTTATTTGTGCCCAGACGATCTAGCTTCAGATCAACGGTGGTTCTTGGAGTTAGGGAGGGCAACCTATATAGGCTGAGGGGCTAGCCTACGATAGTTGTGGCTAGCAATAGCAGAGAGACAAATGAGGAGGAGCAGGTGACTCTACCAATGGTGAGGCAGGTAGTTCCACCAGTGGTGAGGCAGGCAACCCCACCAATAACACAAGTTCAGAGGGAGCAGGTAGCTCCATTAGTGGTACAGGTTCAGCGGGAGCCAGAGTTCAGAGGGAGTAAACCCTCAGGATCCAATAGGGAGGAACAACCTCCCAGGATTGTTCAGAGACAATTGGACTTCTGGGGGAGTCAACAGGCTCTGGGGGAGCATCATTCATCCACATGGAGTCTACATTCAGGTACAAGTGGAAGAGAGGAGTCTTCCTAGTAGGTTTCATGAGTTGAGGAGGCCAGACAAGAGGTTCAGAGGCATGAGGATTCTAGGGCATGTGAGATCTCCATGGAGGATCCATTTGTTTCAGCAGGTTTTGCCACAGTGACAGAGGAGGTAACTAGTCAGGAAGTCTGGAGAGTAGGATTTGCTTTGGTCATAGAGGGAGCAACCAATGAGGCAGATTGGACAACAGGATTTGCTTCAGTGACATAGGAAGCAACTAGTCAGGAGGATTGGAGTGCAACCGTGCTAGATCTAGTACAAGAGACATCGCCACTTTCAGTATGGGAGACAGAGGTACATGCAGATGATGGTGGATGGGATACCTCCCTCGCTAAGAGGGAGTGTTGATGATATTATAGCTTCGGGAGCTATTCCAACAAGAGGCCAAGGTGTCAGGGATGTGGGAATCTTCGTTGGCACTAGATTAGCCTTTTGTTTCAGTGAAATTGGCCTTGGAACGAGGCTAGGGCCTCATGGGCAAGTTGATGGGCTATGTGGGCTTGTGTTGGGGTTTCACACCCACAAAGAAGAATAAAATATTCTAATTAATTGTTGAGTTTAGAAGGGGTTCCTAAACTCACTCATAAGACTCCTATATAAGGAGGGGAGAGATTGTGACAAATCTCATTATGTCGTTATGGATTTAGCATAAGTGAGAGTGCACTTGTGCTAGGAACTTGGAAATTTTAGCAAGGGAAATTATGCAATTGTGAGGCATTCTGGCCTAGGGTTCTTGGTGATTTTCTATTTCGATTTTTGGCCAAGGAAGGCTTTTGATTTTTAGTCACATGTGTGAGGAAGAGAGAGGAGTAGGGCCACATATGTGGGAGAAAGGTACAACCACACATGTGAGACATCCCGCACGTGTGAGAGGACTGTACGATTTGCACTTGTGAAGGAAAACAATACAAAAGACAACAACACATGTGGTACAAACAGGTTGCACGTGTGAGGGAAGAAATGACAACCACATGTGTGATTTTCTGAAGGGTTTTAGGCTGCACATGTGAGACTTGGGCAGGTATAATAGGTCCGTACTGCTGACGTCAACAAGTGTACAGGTGGCAGCTGCAACAAATTCACATGCAGAGGAATTTCCGAGTATTTTGCTGAGTTTGTATTTGCTAATTTTTTTGGTTTTGGAGGACAAGGTTGTCCTCAGGTTTGGTGAAATTGTATTTGCTGGGAGGGCTAGGTTTTCCCTCATAATTTCTGAATTTGACAAGGTTATAGAACATAAATTTTGTGTCTCTTGTGTATTGATGATTCATCTCTGATCTTGTTTTTTTCACTGCATATATTTTCAGTCAATAATTTTTAGTGTAAAATTGTTCAGTGATAACAGCTAGGGTTTTACTGTTTGCTCACTAGGAAGCAATTTTCAGATCTGAAAATTAGTCACATAGAGTTGCATGTGAAAATTGACAATTTGTACTCAACTTATACTTGTCGAGGTAGGTGACTTGGGGTAGTCAAAATTTTCTCTGTTCTTGTACTCAACATACTCGACAGTATGGGAAAAGAATTCATTTTAAATGCAAGAAAATGTACAATGAATATTGATTTCTCAATACTTAGTCAATGCAAGTATGGTGATTTGTTAAACCCTTGCCCATAAACCATCATTCATTGTCATTACATTAATTATTGTTATGCTGGTTTATTATTCTTTCTTTCTACCTCTCTTTGTCTCTTATATAGACATCATGGAGAGTCATTTGATATATTGTAATAGGAGGTTGCCCCCTTAAAGAGGCTTCTTATTCATTCATTCTTTCGCTTGATTTATGCATCACATTATTGAATTGGTTCTTTTTTATGCTTATTTGGCTATTTGGTCCATAAGGGTTGGTATTAGAGTGGATGATCCTTGGCTTGCCTCCTTCAAATCCAAGGCTGTTGGGAGCGGGGAGTGGGAGTGGGAAGCGCAGATTTTCAAAAATCTCCGTGAGTGGGAGCGTATATATATAACATGCAGAATGTTGAAACAATTGCAAAAAACATGAAAACATAGATATAAGATCATTTAACTAATTGATTAGTGATGATCATTAAAGTATCAACCATTTAGTACACATAACATAAATCATAAACATTTGTCATCAATAGATTGTAACATACTAACAAACAACATCAACCACAAAATGAAATAGACTCTAGAGCTTCATATTCATTACCAAAGAGTTGTAAGATTCAATCAATAGTTCAAATTTCAAACTGCAAAGGTAAACTGTCATATAATGTTCATAACTTCATTATTTACAAAATAAGCTATAATAAAGAGTCAAGAGTCGGAACTACTGACCATATTTTTATGCTCAAATCTTAACATTTTGCAAATTGAGCTCATTAGGTATATACCAAGTGTGTGACCTCAGAATCACTAATCAAGAAATTTTAAACCATATGAACCCAAGAATTTCAAAGTGCAGAATCAAACTTGGAAATCATCCATCAACATAAGAAAGTAACAATGCCAAAGCGCTGTTATGTGACCATGCTCAAACCAGATATCTCAACAGATTTAGA
>ML822642.1:11481-28131 GCA_009831015.1 Picea engelmannii | reverse complement strand
GACGTCTCCCTTGGACTAGCCCTCCTAAATAGAAAGAGCCCCCCATCGAGGTGACAGTGGGTGGGGAAGCTCCTGTTACGCCGGTTTTAAGCCTTGACTCAAGCTGCCTAAACCCTTCCTACAAACCATGCGATAACAGGCACAAACGACAGCATACTTAGATCACCTTTATGTCATCTGTATCTATAGTACACTGAGCACAACACTTGAGTCGGGTAGCACGACTAAGGGTACGATCCATCCTCCTTAGTTAGAGTCGTGAAAGAGTGGTGGAGTACTATGGTTGGAAACCCAACCGTATATTAGAGAGCTATAGAGCTTGACACTCCCTTGTCCATAAGACCTTGCAAAACCCTATCCCATCATGTTTAATGTAGTAAGCCAAATGCGACTTCTGCAAAGACTTCTAAAGGCTCATGCTTAACAATGAAGAAGTTGAATTTAAGGTGTCCAAGCTAGAAGAGAAAATGATGAGCATGGAAACAACAATGGCAAAGAAAGTTGACATATAAAATCTGGTAACTAAAATGGAGTTCCAAAATTTTAAAGATGAGATGAAGTCAAACATTGCATGAAAATATGATTTCAAGGAGCATCTCAAAGAGATGGCATGCAAAGACATGAATGAGGACCTTGAAAAGAAGCGAACAAGCCTCCTTGTCCTACATTCTCCTCCTCAAGAAAAGGGTAAGGAGAATAAGAAGATCAAGTTTGAGTCACATATGAAGAACATTTTTTTTTTGAACTAAAACGGTTATATTTTATTTTTTATTTAAGTATCGGTTGGGCCGAGGTCAAATCAACCATCATTACAAGGAAACAACATCCCGCTTATCCAAAATACAACATGTCCCTTTCTAACAAAGCTAGGGGAAGACGAAAAGCCAGTCCTACGGGATGGGAATCCACAGGCGTGCTTCGTCGTTTTTGCTGATTGCTCCTAGAGGGAATAGACAACCCATGTTCGCCTTTGCATCTGCTTCCTTGTTCGATCCACGCAGGAGGTGGAAAAAGAGTGAGGAGGAGAAATCTTGCAACACGTACCGCAGCCTTTGCAAAGTCTTGTTAAGCATTGGATTGCTGAAGTGGTCATTCAAGTTTAATATCTTTATCAGAATTTCAGAGTCTCCAAAAACTTGTATTTCTTTACTGCCATTTTCTCGTGCTATCTGACAAGCTTTTAGCAACCCTAGAATTTCAGTCTGATTATTAGTTCTCTGGCCTAATCCCCAACCGAAGCTATCTTTTCGAGATCCATCTGAGGAGTAAATCACTCCGCCTGCTCTTGCGTTCCCTGGGTTTCCTTTGGAGGCGCCGTCGAAAAAAATCGAAGCTTTGCCTTGCCTCCTCCACCATGCTTGAAAAACTACATCCATGTCTCGCAATCGCCATCCTGGAGTGATGGAGGGACGAACAATGGATTTTTTTCTATTCCGGAATGTAAAGGTTCCTATCCATTTCTTTTCTTCAGGGAGGAGTGTATTTTCGTTCTTGAAGGAGTGATTAGCCATTGTTTCAAGGAGGAGAGATTTTGCTTTAGCGACCACCATTGGAGGGGAGGGTAGAGTGTTGTTGAAGATCTGATCATTTCTGGACAACCATAATTTCCAACAAATGTATTTGGGGATGGCCTGCCAAATTCTTTTCCAAATTGAACTGCTTTGAACCGCATGAGGATATCGCGCCTTCCAGGAGGAGAATAAGGTAACCACTGTAATCTGCTTTGGAACTGTGACATTGAGACCTTGAAGGGAGATCTTCCATACTTCTTGGGCAAATGGACAGTCCACAAATAGATGATCCATCGTTTCAAGAGCATTACAACCCATGGAGCATCTCTGAGGTCCGATAATGCCTCTTTTTACCAGGTTTTCTTCTGTCAATACTTTCTTGTGCATTAAAACCCAGCAGAAGAAGTTTATTTTGGGAAGTCCGAGAGGATCCCGGACTTGCTTCCAGAGGGATGCTGATTCGATTGACGCTTGGGGGGATTGAAGGGAGGTGAATCCTTGAGCTGCAGTGTAAGACCCAAACTTCCCCTAGCTCCATTTGTCTGTCAAGTGGAGATGAACAGGTCCTAAGCCCGTCAACGTAGCTAGGAGAAGATTTTTTTGAGTTTGCAAATGATCTGGAGTTCCCGGGAAGACCCAAGACCGCCAACTCCCTGAAGCATCCCAAGAGGAGATATCTGCTAATTTGGTGAATCCGTGCTGAGTAAGCCACTCACAGATCTCTTTTAATTCTTCAGAAACGTCGAGGGGCGGCTGGCCCATGATACTATCTTGCCAAAACATCGTTTTTCCCCCATTCCCAGGGATGCGATACAAGTGCTTTTGGAAGAAATCAAGCCCGCGACGACAGAGCTTCCATATCAGCATGCCTTTGGGAGTGTTTTTTGCCTATAGGTTTCTCAAGGAAGCCCCTTTGAGATATTTTTTCCTTAGGATTTGGCTTACAGGGTGTCTGCGATTTGTGTAGAGTTTCCAAAGGATTTTGCCACCCAAAGCAAAGTTTTCCAGCTCGGGATCTCTTACCTGTAATCCTCCTTCAGAAATTGGGCGTTCGACAGTTTCCCAATTAACTAAATGATATTTCTTTTGATTGCCTTTACCTCCTCGCCAGAGAAAGTCTCAGATCAGTTTTAAAACCTGAGTCGTGATCGCCTTTGGAGCCAGAAGGAAGGAATCCTTGTAGATTGGCAAGGAAGACATGACTGCCTTTATAAGGGTGAGTTTCCCAGCATTGGTGAGCCATCGACCACCCCAAGCTACGATTTTGGATTTGAGTTTGCTTATTACTTCAATCCACAGCGAAGACTTATTGGAACCCAGAGTTAAGGGAAGCTCGAGGTATTTTATTTTTTCCCAAGAAGCATAGCCCGAGAACCCCTGTAATGGGCAATTCGCTGTATAGTTTGATGGTCTACATTCCACCCATACATTGCATTTTACCTTTTATTGATGAGCGCTCCAGAGATACTACAGAAGCTTTGAAGGATTTCGCTGAAGATCTTTGCAATCTTTATGGAGGCTCCGCCCAACATAAGAGAATCGTCTGCAAATAGGGCATGATTGATTGGATCAAGGCCCTTCATCAACCTAATGCCTGCGACTGTCCTAGCTTACTTTTCAGCAATCAACTTTCTGCTTAGAGAATTTGCCATCAAGATGTACAGGGGAAAGAAGGCAGCCTTGCCTTAATCCCCTCGAAGCTTGGAAATAATTAGCAGGTCTGCATTCACTAGCAGAGCTATTCAAGGCTTTTCAGTACAAGCTTTAATCAAGTTTACAAAGTCAGGACAAAAACCAAAAGAGAGAAGGACTTTGTAAAGGAAGGAGAGGTTTACACGGTCAAATGCATTTGCCATGTCGAGCTTTATAAGCATCCCTTGCTCCTGCCATTGATGACTGGAATGCATGGCTTCTTGCACCTGAATTACATTATCCAGAATATGTCTCCCTTTGAAAAATCCACCTTGCATGGGAGAAATGAGATTCCCTAGGAGAGGTTTAATTCTGTTTTCCATTAGCTTGGACAGAATTTTGTATGAAGCATTGCAAAGCGAGATAGGCCTGAATCTTTCGAAGGAACCCGGATTCACTTCTTTGGGGATTAAAGCTAGGAAAGTGGAGTTAGTGCTACCTCCCACTTTGGCTCTTTGTTGGAAAGCTTTAACCATTCTTAGCAAATCAGCCTTGATTATTTCCCAGCATGCTCTATAAAATTGGATGAGATGCCATCTAGCCCTGGAGCTTTGTCGGGCTCCATGGACCAGATAACATTGCAGATTTCTTCTTCAGTAAAAGGCTTCATGAGGGCTGAGTTATCATACCAGCTTACAAGAGAGAGGATGTGTGAGAGGAAGTCGGAGGTGGCCTCCTCACAACTGACACAATCTTCATTGTAAAGGTTCTGAAAGTGAGTTTCTGCTGCTGCTTTAAGCTAATCAAAACCTTTGTGAATCGACCCATCTGCAGAGGCAATTTTAGAAATGTGGTTTCGGGAAAGGCGGGCTCTGAACTGCTGATGGAAGAAAGAGGTGTTTCGGTCTCCAGCTTTTAGCCACAAACTGCAAGACTTGAGCCTCCAGTACTCTTCTTCTTGGCGGAAAGCGCAGAAGGTTTTGCTTTGAGCAACTTGTTCTTTCTCCAATTCTAAATTGGTGATGCCCTTGATCTCCATTTCCAATTGCAGATCTGATAACTGCTGAACAATCTCTCGTTTGAGACTAGAGGGGGTATTAATGGGTTGTTTAACCCAGGCTTTCAAAGCATGCTTTGTTTCCTTTAATCTCTGCTCCCACACAAAGCTTGGAGACCCTGAAACTGGAGAGGACCAGGCTGTTAGGACAGTTTCCAAGAACCCCTCCTTATCTATCCAAAGAGGGTTGAAACAGAATGGAATTGGGCCCAAGTTTTGTTCCTCTTCCAAATGCAAGAGGATGGGTTTGTGATCAAAAGTCAGTTTTGGAAGAATCTTGGTAGAGATTAACCTCCTTTCCTGTAGGAACGAGCTCTGGACTAAGAACCTATCGAGGCGAGCTGAGATATGATCAACCCCAACTCTGTTATTTGTCCAGGTGGAGAGTCCTTTCAAAGGCTTGAAGTCAAGGAGGTCCCATTGATGAATTAGTTCCTCAACAAAGGGAAGCATTTGGTCCCTGCCACTGTTGCCACCTCTCTTTTCTTTTGGTTTGAAAACTAAGTTAAGATCTCCGGCTAGAATGATGTTCGTTGGGGAGAAGATCTCTAAAAAGTCTGCTAAAGATTGCCAACAATCTTTCTTCTCGGAGCAAAGGACAGGAACATAAAGATTGAAGAGTGAGAGGGTAATCTTACTTGAAGAACGTCGAAGTTTGGTGAAAATCCAGTGTTGAGTCTCAAAAGAGCTTTCTAGATGAAACTTGTCCTTCACCCACAGAGTTGCGAGACCGCCTGAGGAGCCCCTTGTGCTAATGGCTTTCCCTGCGTTTTTCTTCCATTTTAGATTGCCGATTTCTAGAAGGGTTTCCCCTTCAATTTTAGTCTCTTGGAGCATGAGGATCTCGGGAGATTCAATTTTCAAAAGATCTTTGACTGCTTCGGCCTTCGATGGATTCCCCAAGCCTCTGTAATTCCAAGAGACTACGCGCATTATTTATTGGGATTGTAGTGGGTAGGACCTCCCTTGGGGGGCCTTGTTCTGGTATTTCTTCCGATGGACATTTCAATAGTGGATTGGCTTCCTTGCATTTTTTGCCTCTCCGCTTCTTCTTCTCTAGCTTCCTTATGTGATTTCCTCCCTGCTCTTTTTGAGGGTCTCTCAAAAGACTCTTCTTTCGAGGATCCAAAGGTTTCCAATGGTTTCTTTTTTGTCATTTTTGCGTAGGAGGGGGAGGAGGAATTTCCTAATGGAGAACCGGATTGGGTTGCCTCTATATTGTATTTCTTTACTGCGGGAGGAAGAGTCTGCTGCTCGGATTCCTCATTCTCTGGTTTAGGAGTTTTTGAAGGAGTGCTGAGAATTTCGAAAGGGTTTTTAGAAGCCTCTGGTCTTGAAGGGGATGAACTCCCTTCCCCTTGAACCTTCTTTGTGGTGGGAGTGCCAGTCCCCATTGGTGCCCCTTTCCCTTTGGATCTGTTGTTTCGCTTTGGCGGAGCTGCTTTCTGAACTTGTGTCCATTGGTCGCCTTTCAAGTTCTCCATCTCTTCCTCAGCCTTCTTTTTGCATTGCTGAGCAAAATGTCCGTAACCATGACAATACCTGCATTTAAATGGAAGCTGTTCATAGTCCAATTCTTGGATGTGAGACCAGTCTGCAACTGTTAGTTGAATGGCTTCCGGGAGCCCTACTTCCAAGTCAACTTCGACGCATATTCTTGCATAGGAATACTGTTCCTTTCTATTTGCTCGATCGATATATTTTTCGAGGGTGTTCCAATGGATTCTAATGACTTCGGATTCCAGCAGTGCAAAGGTAAATGAGGAAGACGCACCCAAACTGGGATTGCCGATGGCACATCTTGCGTCGGATTGAAGTCAGGAGACCATTTATTCAGGTACAGGCCCCGGGGGCCCATAAAATATGGTCCATTCTTGAAGATGAGGTTTTTGTCTTATATATTGTCAAAGACGAAGGCAAAGAAGCCCCTACCAACTAGATGGCTTCTGATACCTTCCTTAACTAGAGGACTCCAGACTCCAGTTCCTCTGCACCCACACGTCTACAGCTTTGGGAGAGGGCCATAGGCCAGTGAACTGTCCAATGAGCCCCCGTTCGGCTAAGTTCAACGCAGATCGACACGTTTCTTTTGCAAGGAGGGCGACTGTAGGGATATTATCAATCTTTTTCACAAATTTTTTTGAGCATCTGATGCTGGGCGTTTGTAGCTGGCCACGACCAGCTTCCTGAAAGCCATGATCTCTGGAGGAAGAGGGGGGGGAGCCTCGGGGCCCCCTCCTGGGGCCATGGCAGCGTGAGCAAGAATGAAAGGGGGGGCGCACCAGAGCAGTCACGTGCGCAACTCGAAAAGATTCTCAAAATATACATATGTAGAACATTTTAACACATTTGGAGAACAAGAGGATTGAGTCCCAAATCCTTGATCATTCATCGTTCCAAGATCCACACCATTGTAGTTTCAACTTGGACAAAGGAACTACTTTATTCCCAAGATCGATATGGAGAGGTTTCATGGTAATGATCCCATGACATCAATATTATAGATGGAGCAATTCTTTGATCTACACCAAGTGCCAACTCTACAAATGGTAACCATTGCATCCCTATGTTTAGAACCTAATTAATCTGTGTGGTATCCATGGTTCCATGAACATAAAAAGGACTCTATTATGTGGTGGTCCGTTTTACGAAAGAATTGTTAACACATTATGAAGATAACATGAGCAACACATTCTTTAGCCAATTGACAAATCTTGGGGAAAGAGGTCTAGTTACAGAGCACAATCAACAATTACAAAAGTTGAGTCTTAGATTGAAAGACTTGCCATAGTATAAATTGTTGGATCTCTTTAGGGGTCATTTAAAGGAGACCATCCAACATGAGGTGCATCTCCTTGAGCCTAGATCCTCAAATAAGGCTTTCAGTTTGGCAATGAGTGTTGAAGGTAAAAATACAACTACTAGGAAGGTTTTGACTAACACTTGCAGGGGCGCAATGTTCCCATTCCAAACCTCACTCAACCTACAACGTTGACACCTTAGCTATTAGATGAAAGAAGAGGCAAAGGGGTACAAGGAGCATAAGTGTGGTGAGAAGAAATAATGCTACATATATTATGAAGAGGAAGCTAGAACCTTCTCAATATCTAGAACCAAATGAGACTACTCCAACCATATCTTGTCATGCTTTGGTTGGCATTAACACTCCCCAAACTCTCAAGATAGAAGGATATATCAAGAGAAAGAAACTTAATAGTGTTGATTGATTGTGGTAGTACTCATAATTTCATTAGCCACAGATTAGCCAAACTTCTTAATTGGTTTATATATATTTTTTTCGAAGGAAAACCTTGTGGGGAAACTCCCAAGCACTTCCCCACATTGACGAAAAGTATTCGGTGCAAACCCTTCAATGTTGATACGATGCTTGACTTGATAGGGACATCAAGTGAGGTATGTGATAGAGACAACCAACTCGGAGGATCAACCCTGGGACCTCTTGCATGGAGCTCATAATACTTAACCACTTGAGCTTGCCCACCAGAGTGCTTTATATATCCAAGACCAAAGTTTCAAGTGATGATTGTAGATGGAGGTATCATAAATTGTTTACATAAGTGCCATAGTATTAAGCTCAATATGGGGGATTATTATTGGATAGCCCTATGATTGCAACCCAAATAGGTGGTGTTGATGTGGTCTTAGGGGTCCAATGGTTTAAAAAACCATTGGGAACAATGACTATGGATTTTCCAATGGTTTAAACATGTAATCCCATTGTTCCCTTGAATCTCCAAATTGTTATTTACAATCATTCCAAGGTATTTGCCGAGATGTCCAAAGGTCTTCCTCTTGCCCGAGAGCACGATCATGCTATTTAACTGATTCCGGGAAGCCTTCTTCCTAACATTTTCCTTTATAGATATTCCCATGCCGAAAAGAGTGTCATTGAGCATATGGCTGAAGAAATGCTAGAGGTTGGCATTATTCGACCTACCCAAAGTGATTTCTCTTCGCTAGTTTTGATAGTTTACAAAAAGGATTCTTCATGGTATATGTTTCTAGATTATAGAGAACTCAATTGGATCACCATTAAAGATAAGTTTCCTATTCCTGTAATTGATGAATTGATAGATGAATTGCAGGGAGCAATTTTCTAAGTTGGATCTCCGTTCATGATATCATCAAATTAGAATGTTCAATGAGGAAAGAAGACACTCCCAAAACAACCTTTAGAACACTTGAAGATCCTTATGAGTTTCTGGTGACGCTTTTTGGGCTTACCAATGCACCTTCCACATTTCAAAGCTTGATGAATTCTATTTTCAAGCCCTTCGTCAAAAAAATTGTGTTGCTCTAAGTTGCAAGATAAGGGGAAATAGGTATGCATTGGAAATGTGACCCCAAAATTTTGGAAACAAGGAAACACAATATTACAATCTCTCTCTCTCTCTCTCTCTCTCTCTCTCTCTCTCTATATATATATATATATAAAATAATAATAATAATGTGCTATTTTATAAGTAGCACATTATATTGAAACTTTGAAAGAAACCATTATGAATAAATGAGTAAGAACATTTAATTGACAAACATAAATGACAAGTGACAAGTCCTAATTTACTAGCAATCCCATCTCTATGTTATTTCTCATAGATGATTACATTATGTAAGCAACAATATCCAAAATAGCCTTTATAAATGGGGCTATATATCCAAAATCAGAGTTTATATACGAGGCTACAATGCTAGATGTATCAAACATTGAAATAAAACCTGAGCTAAGCTGCTACAACATAATAGACATCATCCTCATCTTCATATTCATTAAGAAAAATAGAACAAGATGCCATTCAACGATGGATCATGGAATGGAAGAAGCATTTCCAATTCCACATATAGATTCCTCAAGATTTAGTGTAACAAGAGAGATGTCCATGTTAGGGGATTTTGGATCCGCATCCCTATCTCTACAAGGGACACTGTTATATAACGGACCCCCATGAGATGCAAGGCAAAGGTTGGAATTCACATAGACAAGATTCTTATCCTTTTTCAAACCCAACCTATTCCACTTCATAGAATGAATAAAATAGTAGATGTTGAAGAGCTTACCACTTGTGAAAGAATACAAATGGAAAGGGTTTGCAAATGTACAACATCTAACCAGGCAGATGATGCTTCTCTCATCCATCATTGATATGTCTGAGACTTTGAGTATTCATCCAATGCAATAACAAAACTAGCAAATTATTCCTTCACCCTGTTGTGTGGATGTGCTGGAAATATTCTCATAAAGGATTTCTTCATTCCATTTGCCACCTCCCTATCCTTAGGTGGTGTTTTCCTCTTCCCATTGCTTTGAACAATAAGGTCGTGCTGGAAATATTCTCGTAAGGGATTTCTTCATTCCATTTGCCACCTCCCTATCTTTAGGTGGTGTTTTCCTCTTCCCATTGCTTTGAACAATAAGGTCTTCATCATAATATCTTTGCTTCAGTGCATGTGCTAAATTATGCAATGAAGTGTTGAAATGGTTCGACCTCTCAACAATGATTTTCTTCACCAAATCAACTAAATGAGCATCAATAAATAAAATATGAGAAGACTCCCAAGAAAGGATTCCCATAGTTTTCTCAATCAGGTTATCCATGCTATTGTAAACCTCTCCCAAGAAAGGTTTTCCCATGTTGGCACTTCGAAGAAGTTGAATTGCAAGTGATTTGAACTTGAACAAGAAATATTTCTTTCTCCACCATTCCTCACCAATACAGTTCCCCGCTTTAAATCTGATTGTCCCCACTCAGGCCAAAGTTGACTCACCATCATAGAAATTAATTGCTACTTAGTGAAGTTTGAGGCATATCTTGCCTCAACAATTGTCAACAACTCTAATTCAGAGAATTTTCAAAATATTGCTTGAGACCGATGGTGGTTGGTGATGAATTTGATTATGTCCCTAGCCCACCCTGTGGGCTCCTTATTCCATTGAACTTTATTCTCAATCTCTAAACTCAAATTGGATTTAAATTATGGGTAATGCAAGGAGTCCAAAAACTGTGATCATAGATGCTCTTAGCAATCAAATGTACAACTTTGCAAACTAGTGCATTATCCGTGATAACTCACACCACCTTAGTAGGCCCTACTTTCTCAATAAATTTGATTAAATTATCATCGATGAATTGAGCATCCTTTACCTCACTTGAACCATCTTTGGCCTTCCAAAACATTGCTACTTTTGGTGAAGTGGCAATGATATTGTTCAATGGCCTTTACTTAGTATTTGTCCATTCATCTGAGACAATGGTAACCCTAGAGCTACTCCATGAAGAATGAATAAGTGCTAAAACATCCTCAACAATCTCCTTCTCCTTTTTGAGTAGATTGGTTCGGAGTTTTTCAAAGTTAGGCCCCTTGAACTCCTGAGGAGTTGTGGTAATTGTCTCACCATATCTTGCCAACAAGGAAAATTAACCATGTTAAAAAGGATACCACAAGCATAGATGGCCCTTGCCACTCTTGTTTCAACATCTTCTTTCCCTTGAATGATCACCATTTTAGCTATTCTTCTCTCTTGAATTGAGAAAGAACCTCTTGTATTTTTTGATTTTTTTGTTGTCATTGTGTTGCTTTCCTCTTCCTTGCTTCATGCACAATCCTTGGCTCGATGTTAGGAGCCTTAGGAGTAGCATTAACAAGCTGTCCACATCTTCTTTTCACCCTAACAACCTCATTATGATCTTTCTCATACTTCTCCCTCTCTTTTGGGTCACTTGTTTCTTTGCAAACATCAACGCCCTTTCCTGAATCTTGCAAAAGGTGTGCCTTCAGTCTTGGGTAAGAGCCCTTGTACGGTTGACGACAGAGATTGCACTGCCATTCCCATGAACCATCACTGGGAATTCGTGAAATCTTGTTAGTATGCCTCCAAAGAGGATAGAAGTCATTCTTCTTGTTGGAGTTAGGAGTTGGAGGAAGAGAAGTAGCTTGGTTGGAAGCCATCAATATTGGAAAAAAAAAAAAAAAAAAATCTGCATTGAATATGGATAATGGAAGCATAAATCCTAAGATAGTAAGAACACAACAACACTTCATTCAAATAACTACAAAGCAAGTTTGCTGCTCAACTAAACACAAAGGAAATGGTCACTGAAGCTGCACAAAACACCACAAAATGCTTGTTGTATCTGCTCGAAAGACCAAAATTGCTTGCTGCCCACCTAAGCATAAAGGGAATGTTGGTTGTTTCTGTCCAAAACACCATTTAATGCTTGCTGTAGCTGCCTGAAAGATTGAAATTTCTCTTGTTGGATTCGCTTTTGCTCACGCTACCCAAAACACTAAAATTTCTCTTGCTGAAATCACCCTTGCTCAAACGGTGTGAGGGGAAAATGAGACATATCTTGTTAATAATTTTTTTTCTACTTTTAGAGGGTTCTAGAAGTGTCATTAATCTCTAATTAACCTTTAATTAGGGTTTGCATTAGCCATGGCAGGCCTACCCAGTCAAATCCGGTAGAAATTACCCAAAGGAAAACATGAAACATGCGGTATGTGTACGAAAATGCATTGGAAACGTGATGTGGCATTTCATCTTGCTTTCTAAATCATGATACATGTATCATGATGTTTTTGTACATTTCCACGCTGTACCATACACGTTTCAATGTTTTTGTATGTTTCCAATGATGGTATGACCTCTGTACCTATGTTTCTTGCAACTTAGGTGTTGGTATTTTTTGATGATATACTAATTTATAAGAAATCTTGGTAAGAGCATAGACAACATGTTGGCATGGTTCTAAAAATATTGGAGAAGCAACAACTATATGAAATTTTTTTCAAGTGTGCCTTTGGTGTTCAGGAAGTGGATTATTTGGGGCATTTTGTATCTCATGAGGGTGTCAAGGTGCACTCGAACAAAATTAAACCTATGATGGATTGGCCAATTCCTAAAACATTGAAGAATCTTAGGGGATTCTTAGGATTGACAGGTTATTATTGCAAGTTTGTCTAGAACTATGGTTGAATACTATCTCGTCTAACAAAATTACTAGAAAAGGACTCAAGAAGCAATCGAATCCTTTGAGAAACTTATGATGTTCATGTGTAGCACTTCTGTCTAGGCGACACTTGACATCTCAAAAACCTTGATTGAGGACTGTGGGACAATGATCCCCCTCTATGTAGTGATTTGACTGCTAAAGTCTATGGAGGTGTAAATACCCTATCCCCTTTGGATTTTGGACCTGTGACCTCCTAGGAGGAAGCTTTGAAAGAAAGCATTATGAATAAATGAACAAGAGCATTTAAATGACAAACATGTAAATGACAATGTTCCGCCATCGCTTATATTAGGATCCTCATCATTAGTATCACCCTTTGCCTCTTGTCTAGCCTTTGCCTCTACCTTCATCCTCCAGGGACATCAATCAACACCATCCAATTTTGATGAAACTGCCTAATCCAAGCCTTAAAATATGGTAGAAAAAAATTAACATGCCTAATCAATGATTTTGACTTGGGTGAAGGGTACATTTTTGCTAAGGCCATGATATAGGAGTTCAACAATCAACACCACCAACATTAGTGCTCATAAAGGGC
Organism: Picea engelmannii; assembly: GCA_009831015.1. Lineage (NCBI taxonomy): Eukaryota > Viridiplantae > Streptophyta > Pinopsida > Pinales > Pinaceae > Picea > Picea engelmannii. The sequence continues at coordinate 15,363 of ML822642.1, read as the reverse complement.
TTGGTGCTCTTGATTAAATGACAATCCTATACCCTCATACATGATAGAATCCAATGAAAATGCTGCAATATGAAATGAACAAAGTTCATTTCTTGAATATGACATGAACAACTTGGTTCATAAACTAAAGTTTAAACACCAAATTAAATGGGATAACGTAAAAGAATCTATACGGATTAAAATATTATATTGAATAAAATATGAGAGATGATGGTGCTACAATGCCATATGATGGTGTATTTATAGCATTGACTAGTCATAATGGTTAATAGGTCATGTCCCTTCATTAGGTCATGTCTTTTAGATTGGATGTGTCATTTCATTTATTATTAATTATTAATTATTATTGTTATTATTATGTACTGATGTTTATATGTTTATGTCCATTACATTGCCTACTCCTTTGAAAATGCATTGTCCTCAAAACATAAAAAGTTATGTCTTTGTTTTGGCTTGTAATGCCTTCTCATGATTCTTTGTTCTTGAATTGGTCATGGTTGAGGACATGAGACAATATGATCCTTTAAGAGTTGCACTGAATTTGTGAATTGTGAAAGGGTTAGACCATGTCTTTTGTGATCTAGGAAATGATAAGATTCTACACTTGATCTTCTATTCAGTATAATAGGATCTTCACTTAGGTTCTCATACCGGTCTTTGGTTATTTTGTCGAATGATACAATGATTATTATAATTAGAATGATGATAAGAAATTCTTGTATCTTGTGTCTGTTTTTGAAATCTTCGTCTTTTGATGCTTCTGGTAATTTAATGGTCAATAAGATTTTAATATAAGCATATTTTTGATTTTTGATGTCGATCGGATCTGTATTGGTTCCTTTCTCTGAGAGCTGGATTTTTACATTTAATGACTTCTGTATTTCAACAATTTCGGTCATTGTTTCTTTATCAATCACTGATTTCTTGCTAGTAAGTTCCTCTAGCTTTTCCTGTTGTGACCTTTTTCACTTCTTAATTTGCGTGATCAAACTTTCACTGATTCTTAAGGCGATAAATTTCTTCTTCTTTATCAGTGACAATCTTGTCAAATTCTTTTTGCATCTTTTGTATTGACTTCTGATTATCCTGAAGGGTCATCTTTGAGATGTCTTTAAGGTATCCCAATGAGAGCACTTCTGAGCATGGCTTCATTGTAACGTTTTGCAATGTTATCTTCCTCTTTTAGGAGAATGTCAAAAGCTTGTTCTCCATGTTTAAGATGAAGGTGCCCAGTGTTCCTAGTGGGATTGAACCGAGAATTATGTCAACCTCTTCTTTAAACATTGTTGTAATATTAAATTGGGATATGTATTTTTAACCATCAATTGTTACTTGTAAGTCTTTAATTTCATATTCATTGCCAAAAGTGCTTTTCTTTTCAATTATACTTGGCTCTAGAATTAATAATTGATTCCCCAAGTTGACGTTAATGTAATTTTCCTTATGGCTCACATAGATACCGATGTTAATATCCTTTTCTTGAATACTCGCTTTAATTGTTAACAATCTGAAGCACGAGGTTAAAGATCTTTACAACAAAATCTACCTTCCTTATTAAAATCCATTTTTGAACACCTTTTTTATTATTATTATAATAGAAAACTTGTTTTTTTCATTGCTACTTTGTCTTTTGTATATATATATATATAACTTAATATATGAGATACTTATCCCACTCAACACAAACTTTTCACTTTAATTTATGTAACCCTCCAAGAGCTATCTTATACTTTAAACTTTATGAAGATATTCTCCGACTATAATTTTGTAATCTCAATCTTATAATATCCACTTGATTAGTTTATCCTTTGTGGTGGTCATAACTTCAAGGGTTATAACTTATCATTTTTTATTGTTGTTGCCTTCATAAATCGTGAACCTCTTGATATAAAGTATTTAGTGAGATATATCTTTGTCGATTTAGTTGGGCAACAAATAATAACAACGATTGACTTAGTGCTATTGGTGGATACCAATTTCACTAGAAAGGAAATCCTCTCACGACGATTGTACTACACGATTTATGCCACACCTTTTAATGTTGATGTTGATTGGTCAATAGTAAATCCGAATGTGCTATGAAGGTTTAGCGACCATTGATTTGGTCGAATTTGGTTGCAACGTCGAGCTTGTTGAGTTTATGTTTTACCCAAACTTCTTAAAAAACAATTGTTGGACGGTGAGGTGGCCTTCGATAACAAATGACAATCACCACGATGGCTGTGCATTAACCCAACAACAACGATATGATGATTGCTTGACAACTTTCGATTTTGATTGTGGTAGCCCCTATTTATCCTCACAGACTTGATATTTGCTAGGTAGCAAAGTGTAGACTGGCAGTTCGATGTGGAAATGGTACATGAAACTTTGATATGGCCTAATAAGTGTTTCTAAGAGCACCCTCCCAAGGGCCGCCCCCCCTCGGAACCACGCTCCGAGCGGGAGCATCCAGGGTGTGTGCTCCTAAAATTTGGGAGCGTGCTCTAGGGCTCCTTGGGACGCTCCTTGCCACTATGGGGAGTGTGGTGCTCCTTGGACACATTCAACGATGACTATGGTTTTTGAGTAGGTTTGACCAAAAATGTTGGCAAGTAAAAGTTGACATTTCCTTTTATCCTTTCACTTGAATTTTTAAAATTACCATTAATTGTTTCTGGATATTCAAGAGTGGTTCCAACCTCATTAGACTTCATATGGAGAAAGTAGAATTTCATATCCCATTCAAAATTTAGCAGACTTTAACAATTTTTAGGATTTCAAGATTGATGGGATTGCAACATTTTGATTGTATTCTATCACGTATCAGGGTATGTGATTGGCATTTAATCAAGGGCACCAAGCCCTTTATGTACCCTAATGTTGGTGGTGTTGATTGTTGAACTCCTTTGTCACAGCCTTAGCAAAAATGTAACCTTCACTCGAACCAAAACCATTGATTAGGTATGTTAAGCTTTTTCTACCATATTTTAAGGCTTGGATTAGGCAGTTTCATGAAAATTGGGTGGTGTTGACCGATGTCCCTAAAGGATCGAGGTAGAGGCAAAGGATAAACAAGAGGCAAATGATGAAGGATGATACTAATGGTGAGGATCCCAATATAAACAATGGTGGAATATTGCTTGTCATTTAAATGTTCTTGTTCGTTTATTCATAATGCTTTCATTCAAAGTTTCAATATAATCATTAATGTACTATTGATGGCATTTCTAACTTCATAATAATGTAGTATTCATCTACAATTAGCACAAATATGCATGTTTCATATATTATGCAACTAATTTGGCATTCTGCATGTTTTTTTTTTGAATATAAATGCATTATAATATATATAAAAATATATAGAAAATATACTCTCGGGATGCTCTGCTCTCAAGGTTTTTTTGGGAAATGGCGCTCTCAGCACTCCCACTCCCACTTTGGCAACATTGGGCCCTATTCTTAGGTAGTTCACCTAGGTTATTTGTATCACCCAAGTGTGCAACTTGGTGATTGGGACTTTGTTTTGGTGGCTGTGATTTTGTCTGCATAGTTCGACTCCCTTACGCAGTCCCTTACTTTTAGAAATAGACTTTTCTTAGTATTTCTTAAATTTGCAACGAAGTAAACTTTTGAATTTTTTTCCAAGGAAATCCTCGCGGAAAACCCTCAGAGTACTTCCCCATGATCCATGGATGGTAAACGGGGTAAACCGTCAGCCTTGTTAATGGAGCCTAACCCCGAGGGGATTAAAAGAGTCGAACTTGCGACCTCCCCAATTCACCGGGGGAGAGTTCTCACCTCTGGCTCATGACCAACTGAGCTAACCTCAGGGCTATGTAAACTTCTGAATTTTAATTGGCCAAGGGCCTGATTTTAGTCCAAAACCTGGATCAAAGAAAC
>ML822641.1:107786-127118 GCA_009831015.1 Picea engelmannii | reverse complement strand
TAAATATAGAAGAATGGATAGAGTCGAACATTCCATGTCACTATTGTTATTAGCATTATTAATTACAACTAAATATAGAAGAATGGATTGAGTCGAACATTCCATGTACAGAAGTATGATTGCAAGACAAAATAATCTAGAATTTTAATGGCATAGAAGATAAGCATGGCTCTTCTTTTTTCCATCATGATACATAATCAATATCCTTCATTTTTTCATAGTGTTTGAAGGAGAATGAAGGTGCTATGCGCATTCCTTCTATATTAGTAGTGCGTGACATTGTCGTGAAGGTAAAGCCTTGATGTTCAATGTTTCCAATGTCAATGTTAAACCTTGTTAAGGTCATTCCTTGAGATTTATGTATAGTCAATGCCCAAGCCATCTTAAGGGGGATTTGTTTCTTGTTACTCCATTACATAGGTGGAATTGGTACATGGTTTGGTTGGGTTTGGTCCCATGGAGGGCCAACATATTTATTGAATGCCACAACAACATATCTTGTCAAATTTCAAGGGTTACTTCCTCGTGCATATACAATTTGCATGACAACTCCAAGAGAACCATTGACTAATCCTTCCTGGACCCATAAATTGCATAATAGCATTACGCGTTGGCCTACACACAACAAGACATGTTTTTCTAATTGGTCATCATCTCGTTGGTGTGCTTATGAAGCACCATGGGGTCTTGACTTAGTGAACTTGTGGCATAGCACCTACATTCGTGGGATATTAAAAAATACAACTAATTTCACTAGATATTGATAAATACCTCACAAAATCCTTTTGTTGAACCCCCCTCCAAATACATAGTTCCAATAAAATAAACCCATATTTTAACTAGATACCCCATTTTCTACCCCCCTATACCTATAAACCTCTTGAGACCCCACACCCCCCCAATACCTACAATATATTGACCTTATTTTTCACGATTAAAAAACCACCTATATGAATGAATGTGAGAAGATATTGGTCAACAAGGTGAAGCCCCCCCTCATGTGAAGCACTAAGTAATTATGCGACACTTCGCGTGATTGACATACTCAAGTATTAGAGCATGAGCTTGTTATGGTTGTCCACAAGATTGTTTGTTGCAAAGAGGCAGATTGAAGTGTTAAACCTGTGACGCTCTTCATTGGATAAGAATTTGTCAGTCCTAGACTGAAGGAGGTTCCAATAATCGATTGTTGGCGTGGCACTGTGAATGTTGGTCAACAACTAGTGGAAACGGGACAAGGTGCCCAAAATGCCCTGTTGTCAAAAGGTTGTTTCCAAATTAATCACAGTGGTAAAAGTTGTCCATAAAATCCTCCCTGGAGTTGCTCCTACATAAAGAGGTTTGTCCATTATTGGCGCCAGTTGGCTTGATTCTCCTATAATAATTGTTGACAGATCACCAAATGAGTAGTGGTTTATTTCTCAAAATGCCTCATGCAAATGAATCTCAATCTGCACAAAAACTCTAGATCCTATGAAGCTAGTCTCATTAATTTGAATGTATTGAATATGTTTCAACTCCTCTTGGAACATGTCATTTCCCCTCCCATTTAACCCCACCGGGGGAGGGACATAGTGGCATAGCGGGGGGCTCCCCGTAAGCCATAGTCCCTAAGGATAGGGGATTCGTAGGGTCCAAAGGGTCACAAAGGGGAAACGATCTGCTCTTGGGGGAAACCGTGGGCTTAAAATAAGGGTAGACAACTTAACTTGAGGAACAAGTCATCCACAAAGGAGGAAATCAAGCAAAGGGAAAACTATAAAAAGATATGAGAGTTACATTTGGAGGGCATCAAATGGTTGTTGAAGTATCTCTTTCCTAACTTGGGAGGCAGTTTCCTCAGTCTTCTTGGAGGTTTGTTCAACCCTTGCATCCTATCGAGTTTCGATGGGTTACATCTCACCCTAGCTCAAGCCCTCTTTCTACTTATCTGAGAAACATAACATCCGGTGATCTAAAGGTTCATTGAAGGTTTTTTTTATCTATATTGAGGTTAAGTCCACCATTGGACGGGCCAAACTACTTAGTTTTGATGGTGAATTATTTTGGTGGGGGCCGAGTGAGTGTGGACTGCAATGTAGGGGTTTGAGGGTATCGTTCCAACCCTAATCAACGTTTCTGGGGAGGCCGATCTTTGTACCAGTTCGTTGATCATCCTGGGAGGAGGGAGGAACCTTGTATTTGTCTCCTGGAGAGGGATGAAACATATAACAACCAGAAAAGGGCAGGTCAAGGGTTTATTGAAGCCGACATGAAGTGACAACGAGGTTGCAAGGAAGGATCGAGCCACTTCTAGAGATTGTTAAACCAAGTTTATTTGATTATTTCTGTTGTAGAGGATATGGTTAGTCTAGTAAAATCTTATTACAAGGGTTGGTACTAAAGAAACAACAATTGGTTGGTTATTGTACTCATGCGATGTGACAACAACCCTTAGGGGGTTTTACTGCTAGTTTTAATGACAGACTAGTTATTGGATATTATTTATGGTTTGAAACTTATGCTACATAATTGCTAAGACAATGTTGATTCTGATTATATGGTGGTTACTCGTAAGTGCACCCTTTTTATGGTGAAGGGACTATTGGTACTGTTAAAATTACCTATTTGTAGGTTGACTTAAATTATTTTTTTTATCCTAGAAACCCCTAGTTATTTTATAGTGGTATTAGAGCTCTGATATTGCCAGCCTGTGGATGATTGGATGAAAATAAGATGAGGGTGTGGGGGACAACCCTCAGCTGAAATATAAGAAGAAGAAGCAAGGAAAATTGGGGACCATAATGAAGAAAGAAATGAAAGAGACAATGATAGTGTGTTGCACATCCTAAATGATTTGGCTAAAGGGAAACACGAAATGAAGGAAACCTTTGCCAAAGGGGAGAGAGAGTTAATTGACACACTCACAATATTGTTAATCCCACTCGATAACATATCGAGCATTAACAATAATGGGGGCAGTGGACATACCATATTTCACACAGAAGGGAGTAACAATGGGGCCCCGGATAATGGACAAAATAGACTGCTGGAAGAAGGAAGCAACAATAGAGCTCTGATGCAAGGAAACAATTCTCATGTGTCCAAGAAAAATGTGCAATAGAAAATGAGTGGGAGGACACCGAGACCTCTCCTACCTTGCTTCATTGAGGAGAAACAACCAACACAATAGAACCAGAGTGAGGAGTTTTCGACATACTTTCAGGAATATATGGCACTCGGAGAAGAGTTTTAGGAAGCCATGTCCTTGCATGAATATTGAAACATTAAGTATAGAAACAGACCCCGGGATGGGCCTAGAGGAGAACCAGGACAACAACGTAATGATGATATAAGAAAGAAGGTGGGAAAGGTATCCATCCCATCCTATGATTGTTCATCAAAATACCCAACTAGATCATGGGTTAAGATGTTGGAAACCTACCTCTAGCTCAATCCAATGACAGAAGCAAAAGCCATCAAATTTGCTACACTGCACTTGGATGGTGAAGATCATGAGTGGTGGTACCATGGGTTGGTAATGCTAGGGAATGATAGCATCACATCCTATGTGGAGTTCACACAGATAATGATGGACAGATTCGACAAGAAGGTTCCAGAAATCGTCTTTGATGAGTTGCCATAGTTAAGGTAGACATGAACACTGGAGGCCTTCGTTGCAGAGTTAGAGAGAGTAGTTGTGCATGTAACATACATATCAGAGCATAGATTGGTGATGTTATTCACATACGGATTAGTCGATCCCCTGCGTGGGTGGGTCAAGGCCTTCAAACCAACCACACTTCAGGATTCTATTAAGAGGACACTGGACATGATGGATAAAATACCAAAGACTAAGGGACCAACCTAACCGTACATTCCTCCTAAGAATATGGAAAATAGTCCATTTCAGAAGGAATGGAAAGGGCATGATCATTTGGATGAAGAAACTCGGAGGGAACTTGGGTGGAAGAATCATTTCTTCACCTGCAAGGATCCTTAGGAGTCGGGTCATAGATGCATGGGTAAAGGGAGATCACACTACATAGAAGTGATTTCTGATGGGGAGGATGATTAGGAGACAGGCCACACACCAAGAGAGGCACACACATTTCCTCAGGAGGAGTAGCCATGTAGCGAAGGAAAGGAGGATGAGTCACCATGTGAAGAGCCCATGATGGTGGTCATAGCCACACTTTCAGGAGTTCCTAAGTATTATACATTCAGACTCAGGGGATTTGTACAGGGAAATCGGATTACAACAATGATTGACAGTGGGGCCACCCATAATTTCATTGATGCAACACTAGTTGACATGAAGGGCATCCCAACAGAAGAGTTCGAAGGATTTAGTGTAGTATGATCTAGATTATTTTCGGCACAAAATGAGAGCAAAGATATAATAAAGAAATGTATAGAGATACATCATATATCCAATAATATAACAAATATATATAAGATATATAACCATAAACATAGATATAGAGTAATACACAATTTATATTAATGAGCGAAATGTACAAAATTGTATAAATATAAAGTGAAAGACTCAGTAGAATGGTGGCAACTTATCTCTGAGAAGAGATGTGACGTCTACTCGAAGTCAAAAGAAGATGAATGTTACAATGAGGATCCAAAGAGCCTTTTAATCGTAAAGAGAATCCAAAACCCTAACCTCGAAATATGAAAATCCAATAGTATTGTGGACCCCATTTTGGGTAGTTTTGTGTATCAACTTCTCGGGGGCATAACTTTGGAATACGATCTTCATTTGGGGTGCACAATAGCTTGTTTGAAAGGTATAGACAAGGAGATTCATTTTGTGGTATCAATCAGAGCCTTCAAATATCATTGAGGTTCCCTATTGTGAACAAAAACATTTATTCCCTCAAAATGGCCTTGGAAGTTTGGGACCCGAAAAACTGCTAAAAATAGTAAGTTACCAGAAAACGGTTTTGGGCTAGTTTGAATAGGTGGGTGGCCATCAAGATCCTCCTATAACAATCCTCCATCCTTAGGAAGAAATAGTATCCATTGCGTCGAGTTCCTGGGGGAATGGAGAAAGCGTTTGTTGGATCCACATCTTGGTGAATTGTTGGCCTTGTTGGAGAAGTTACGCTAATTAGCTTGTTGAAGGCTGTCACAAACCTGTTGTTGGAGGGCTTGAATCTGTTCAACTAACCTGTTATATCTTGTCTTGATTGGGAAGTGTGTAGGCACCCTTGTAGGTGAAGAAACAATAGCTTCTTTCTCTTCTGCAATCTGCTTCTGTTGGATAGAAAGGTTTTGGGCCAAGGTTGTTGTGGTTGCAATGTCCTTCTATTCACCTTCTGAACAGATTATGAAGAGGATGAATTTTGCAGTATGAGAGATTACCGTGCATCATTGTTTTGGTCAGATAATAGTCGAAACTACGTATGGTATCCTATAAAGATGACCCCCCAGAGTAACAATGACACTACAAGGTCGAGACTCATAAATAGCATGACGCTTCCACATATATGGCTGGCCAAAAAGAGCATCACATACATCAAGTGGGGAAACATCCCATAATACCTCATACTTGAATGGTTAGATGTTGTATGATAATCGACACTGTTGGCTGACACGAAGATCTTGTCCCTGGTGAAGCCATGGTTGCGGGTGTGGTGTTTTCAGCAATCCAAGCTATTTGATTACCTCTGCTGAGATGGGGATCTTCTGGCTTCTGCTATCAACAATAAAATGCAGCAGGGTCCCCTTCACCCACATTTGTGAATGAAAAATGCGCAACCCCTCTTGAGGATCTGTTCGTTCTTCTAGTTGAATTGTTTCAGTTGCAACAATAGTAGTGGGGTTTGCGTCGATGATCTATCTTCTCCCATTATTTTTTGAATCATATTATGAATCACGGTTCAATTCCTTTTCTTTGATCTTAGCCACCAATGATTTTTTGAGCAACATTCATTGATGTTGTGCTAGGGGATTTTGTGGAAATCACACCATTTTCCAGTGTCCTTATTCATCTTTATGTTACCCTTCTTTTCTTGTGGCTTGCATTGGTTTTCTAAAGGATGGTTGCTAGGGATATCTTTACCATACTTTGGTTGTTGCATATTTTTAGACCCGAACTTCCGCTTTTTCTAGTGCTTAAATTTCTTCTCGATTTTAACAACATATCAATAAGCAACACCCAATGATGAGATGTCCAGAAAATCCATTTCAGTTTGGATGTATCTATGTAGAGCCCCACAGTGTTTCAGAACCAAATGCCACTCAGATTATTTGATACCGATCTTGGTGCGCAAGGTATGGAAGGTAATGGTGAAATTTGTCCCTTCTTGGCTCACCTCTTGATGCAGTGTGGTCCATCTCATGTATTGGTCATCATAGTTACCAACAGTGTAATATTGTTCCTTGACCACATCCACAAAAAATTCCCAAGTGGGCTCGACCCCATATATTCCATACTCCTCTGTGGAAATTTTCTCCCAGTAAGTTTTCCACCAATGTTTGACATGGGGGAGAGCCTTAAGGAGTGCGAAGGTGATCTTTTCCTTGTCAGAAAAATTGTGAATAGAGAAATAACCTTCTATCATATTTAACCATTTTTCTAGGGCATCCGCATCTATCTGTCATTCAAATAAGGGAATATCAAAATTAAATTGTACCTTGAAATATGAGGTGCCTCCAAAGTGGCCACTTGATGAAGATGTTCATGTTTTTATTGGTAGGCGTTGAAGGATGTGGGAAAAATTCTCCATCATTTCATCCCTCTGTCACGTGAGAGCTTGCTCAACCAACAGATTAATAGAATCTTCTACTCCATCATTTTTATTTTCTTCCTCCATGGAGGGTTTCTTGGGAATGTGATAGCGATTTTTCTCAAGAGAGACAAGCTCGAGACCCAACTTGCTATACTCAGACCTCATCAGGTACATGCACTTAAAAACGATCAAGAGCATCCTTCTCTAATACCACTGATACGGATTATTTGCAGAGCAAAATGAGAGAAGAGATATAATAAGGAAATGTACAAAGATAAATTAGATTTCCAATAACATAACAGAGATATATCAAATATATAACCATAAACACAGAGATACAATAATACATAATTTCTATTAATGAGCAAAATGTACAAAACTGTAGAAATACAGAGTGAAAGACTCGCTAGAATGGTGACAACTTATCTCTGAGAAGTGATGTGACAACTAATTGCATTTGCAAGAAGATGAATGTTAGAATGAGGGTCCAAAGGCATTTTTATAATAAATATAATCCAAAACCCTAACCCCGGAATATGAAAATCCAGTAGTTTTGTGGACCCCGTTTTGGGTAGTTTGGTGTATCAACTTCCTGGGGGTGTAAATTTGGAATACGATCTCTATTTGGGGTGCACGATAGCTCGTTGGAAATATATCGATGAGGATATTTTTTGGGATCAATTATAGCATTCAGCTATCATTGAGGTTCCCTATTGTGAACAAACATTTTTTAGGGCCTCAAAAAGGCCTTGGAAGTTTGGGACCTGAAAAATTGCTAAAAATAGTAAGTTGCTAGAAAACTATTTTGAGCCATTTTGAATAGGTGGGTGGCTGTCGAGATCCTATTGGATCATAGTAATAGCATATGAGTAGAATTTGGAGTGTACTCACAGGATTAGAGGGTTATGCGTGATGATGGGTAACTACACATTGACCGATAATTTCTACATTGTTGACCTAGCAGACACCAACGTAGTCTTGGGCCTCCAGTGGCGTTATTCATTAGGGGAAATAAAAATGAAATAACAAATCACAAGGATGTAATTCATAGATGAGGAAGGAAGAAGAGTGGTTTTGAGAGGAATGACTAGAGACCCACCTAGTATCGTATCAACTAAGAAGATGGTGGTTGTCCTTAGGCATAGAAACACAAATATGGGCTACAAAGTGTTTGATAACTAAACAAAAAAATACATAGGGTCTTCAACACTATAATATAGACATGCAAGAGCTACTGGGGAAGCATGACAGGATGTTTCAGTAGATTCCCCCAAGGGTACCACTAGACAAAGGATTTGAGCACACCATCAAGATTGAGGAAGCGACTAAGCCCGTCATCACTAACTCGTATCGACATACAAATAATTTAAAGAAAGATATCGAGAAGACTATTCAATATATTTTGAATATGGGACACATCAAGCCTAGCTCTTGTCCTTTTTCTTCTTTAGTAGTACCAGTGAAGAAAAGGGATGGCACCCCGAGGATGTGCATAGATTACCGGGCTCTGAACAAGAATACCATTAAGATAGATGGAAAAATACAAGATGATAGGTATACAATAGTATATTACATCATATAGATTACAAAGGTAGGATATATCTTGTTCCCAAGTCCACTCTCAAAGAGAATATCTTGAGAGTGGTACACGACGCACCATTAGCTGGGCATCCATGATACCTGAAGACTTACAAATAGGTACATGAGATATTCTGTTTGAAGGGTCTCAAGGGGGATGTCTTACAATATGTGAGTTAGTTCTTGACTTTACATAAAAACAAGTCTAAGCTCACACACCCCATAGGTATACTACAACCTTTACCTATTCCGTTGCAGAAATGGGAGAGTATTTCTATGGAATTCATCACAAGTCTTCCAAAGGTGTAGGGTAAGGATTGTATTTATGTGGTGGTAGATAGGTTGACCATGTACACTCACTTATTTTCCATATTGTCATAGTACAAAGCCCCACAAGTGGAAGATCTCTTCTTTAGGGAGGTATTTAGACTTCATGGTCTACCCAGAGTCATTGTGAGCGACATGGATAACAGGTTCCTCAGTGAATTTTGGAAGGAGTTGTTTAGATTGGAAGGGACAGAGCTAACACCCAACATGAGTTACCACCCCTAGAAATATGGGCAAACTAAGATCGTTAACAAGTGGGTTGAGGGGTATTTGCGTCACTATGTGTCCGTGCAGCAAAGGCATGGATTAGATGGCTACATATTGGTGATTATTGCTACAATACCACCCATCACATGTTTATCAAGATGAGCCCATTTAGGGCATTGTATGGCTATGAGGCCCTGTCATTTATAGAGTTGGAATTCAGAAAATAAGGGCTTTGAAATTCAAGGAATGGATTCAAGAGAGTCATGACATCCTGAGTGTCCTAAAGAACAACTTACAGATGGCTCAAAATCAACAAAAGACATATGCAAACCAACACTAAGTGGAGCATAGCTTCGAGGTGAGTGATCTGGTTTTTCTGAGACTCCAACCATATAGACAGTCTTCTATGAATAAGAGTGGCACATAAAATCTCTAGCCATGTTTCTATGGACCATACAGGGTGATCAGAGGAGGATGCCACATGGGAAGGAGAGCATATTTTACAACACCCTAGGTTACAATTTCTTGAGGAAAAGAAATCTTGGGGAGGGAGGACTATCATGTCCCCTCCCATTTAACCCCACAATGGGAGGGATGTAGTGGCCTAAGGGGGGTCTCGCCGTAAGCCATATTCCCCAAATATAGGGGAGTCGTAGGGTCCAAAGGGTCACCATCGGGAAACAATCTTCTCTTGGAGGAAACCGTGGGGTCAACAAAAGGGTAGACAACTTAACTTGAGGAACAAGTCATCCAAAAAGGAGGAAATCAAGAAAAGAGAAAACTATAAAAAGAGATGGCAAGTACATTTGGACGGAATCAAATGGTTGTTGAGGTATGTCTTTATTGACTTTGGAGGAAGCTTCCTTAGCCTTCTTGGAGGGTTGTTCAACCATTATGTATTGTTGAGTTTTGATGGGTTAAATCTCACCCTAGCTCAACTCTTATTTCTACTTATCTCATAAGCATAACATACTATGATTTGAAGGTTCATTGAAGTTTATGTTATCTGTATTTAGGTTAAGTCCACCATTGGAGGGGTCAAACTACTCAGTTGTTCTAGTGAAGTATTTTGGTGGGGGTCGAGTGAGTGTGTACTGCAACATAGGGGTTTGAGGGTACAATTCCAACCCTAAGGAATTCCTATGGGGCGATGAAGCTCTATACCAGTTGACTAATCATCCTGGGAGGAGGTACAAATATTGTATTTGTGTTATGAGGAATAACTCTCTATGGTTTGGGGTAGGACCACAACAGATAAAACAACACCCATAAATAAACTCTACTCTCTAGTATGCTAGACAAATGGAAATTCCAACAAAAGAAAGGCTAGAAGACTACCTCTTCCGGACGTACATAGGAGACCACTGTTGATCTCATGATCCAATGCTCGATATCTACAAATTGTCCTCAACATCCAAGATAAAAAAGAATATGGAAAATATATGAAATGTTAGCATATAAACTAGCATAGTCCCTCAACATGTATAGCAAATTTACCCATGAAAAACAATACAAACATTTGCAACATATAATTGGATGAGAAAAGAGAATTTGTATTGATATAATCCATATAAGTACATAGGTAACAACCTTTTGTATCGACACTCATCGGAACCAAGAAACTAAGTCCCTCCACCCGGGCCTTCACCACTTCAATCCTCCACAAGGCAATCTCACAAGTTTTAGGAGTCATTGGGTTCCTTTGTCACAAAATAGTGAGAGGTTGGGGGATGAACATAAGGGAAGTGTAGACTTAAAGGAAAAAGGAATGCAGACTCAATATGAGGAAAAATTTCTCCAAAGAGTATTTACTCTCAACTTTTTTCTCTCCTTCAAGGGTTGTATATGGCTCAATTTATAGCCTCCAAAGGGAATTGAAGGGTCGAATCCGAGCATTTCCATCATATAAAAGGCCAAGGGTTATGGATCATGTGACTTGGCATGGATAACCCGTTTTTTTTTTAAATTTTGAGCACAAAACTCAATGTTCATGGGATGTAATGGAGAAACCCGCGTATACACAAATTGTATAACTTTAGCCCATGTATATGTACACAATTTCTAATTTTTTACTTTTCACTAAGAAAAATGGGGAAACTGGGTCTATAGAGGGAAAGGGAAGGCCACCCAAGCATGAAGCATAGAGTGTGAAAAAATTTGATATAACAGATTCCTACTAATGTGTGAGTTCATAGGAGCAATCACGATGGCTAAAATACATTATAATTCCCATAAGTGGATTAGTGAGGACCCAGTTGGAGGAACTAGTCACCCATCAGAATATTACAATACATATTGAATCTATACACATGGCTTACAATATGAAGTACATCGCAGATCCATGTGAATATATAAAAGATAATTTTTCATGGCCATGAATAGGTAATACAAAGAAGACATATGCCATAAGAGGTTATAGTCATGAACAAGACATAGTGGAGTTTGGTCTCAAAGTCAAATGAAGATATCTATATATAATGAACTACAATATGATATTCCATGATAACTGAAGTCATATAGGTACTGGTACATTGAAAGAAAGAAGCAGGTGTGAGGTGCTGCTACTGTGAACATGAGGTCCTCTACACTAGCCGTCGATGGTGGAAGCCTACATCGTGTGAATAAAGGAGTTGAAGTCGAACATAATGAGACTTCGTTTGATTATTAATCATTGAGGTATATTGTTAACAAATGAGAGAAAACCCATCGATAATGAAAGTAGGCATCAAGGAACTGAGTACATTCAACAAGTGTGAATAAAGGTGTTGAGATTGAACACTTAAGGAATCCATCGAGTAGGATGACTATAAACCTTTAGGTACTCTTATGACTCTAGATTTGGATTCCAGAATAGATGAGATAAAGTCGATGGAATGAAATCCACTGAAAGGAGAGCATTAAGGTATGTCTCATCATCCAACACAAGGTACAAAGAAATACTTTGATGATTAGGATGAAATTGGACGAACATGATATGCACAAACCAATGACCATGTGTGTCTCTTGAGTGCACCAGATGCAAGTAGTAAACGAAAGAGACCCTTTGAATAACAACCAATAATGAAAATCGTCGAGAGAGGCGAGGAAACCACCAATAAGGTCTAATGGATCCAAGAAACGACATGAATCCCAATGTGTGAATATATTTCTTGTCGTCGAACACAAGGGAAACCACCCAGTCAGTGATCAATGAAGAGATGTCATATGTTGGATTCAAGGTCACCTAACAATGATGAAAGTAGAACCAGGGTGCAAGGTAGGCCAAAAAATTCATGTGATTATGAGATTCACTTGTAAGGCGATGGCCGAGATGCAAAGTCAATAATTCTGAGGAATGATCGATGCAGGTTTAGACTTCCTTTGAACCAAAGCATGAGACATATGGATAACTCAGGCAACATAGACTCAAGACTGAACATTGACAAACGTTTGTGATGTAGGAGGTATCGACAAACTCTCCATAGGGACCTGAAAGAACAACCATTTAGAGGAGTAAAACTCTGAGTATTGAGTTCATCTTCCTAAGACCATATTGAACCCAAATCTTTGATGAATGGACTCAAACATTTTTTCTATGTTCAAAGGTGACACAACTGCTGCCTATGAGAGACAATATTATTTTCCCACCTTTTTTTTTTTGTTTTTTGTTTTTTTATATATATGTGAAATAATGCTATGATACAAGAGAGGAAATGAGTGTCACAAACAAGCTAAGTACTTACATGTAGTGGAACATACCTATGCTCGATGCATGCAGGATATGGACACTCAGGGGGATGTTTCCTCTTGCGGTAAAGAGTGTCAAGATGCAAAGGATATATGGAAGGAAATTCTTGGTGAATGATGAGAATTGTTGGTGCAATAGGATTATAATGAGAAAGCAGGAGCTGGCATTAATCTCAACAATGTGCACAGGATAATGAAATTTAATTACAACTCGACATTAGGAAGAAACTTCCAGTAGTGTTTTTTTTTGTAGATTTAGTCCCATGGGCCAGAAAAAGCATAAAACAATATTAAGGATAACTATTTTAGCCAATGGTGACTAGAGTTATCATTTTTCACAATTAATCTATTTGGTCTGGAAAAGGGTTAAACTTATACTGAAATAGGCGTACTTTCAAATCCATTTAACAAGTGTGAAAGAGACAAGCTCACTCAGGAATCTTTTCATTTTTAAGGAGTCTGAAAATAGCTTAACTAAGACTCTAGGATGTTGTTATGAGCAACATATAATGGAGGGAGTCCCATAGGTAGTGGTCAGAATGAGATTGAGTAAGAAGAATAAGGTTTTACAGAAAATTCGTAACGAGACTGTAAGCGACTCTCAAACCTATGGAGTAACTTCTGCATGGGCGCCAAATGGAAAAAAATGTTCTAACTAGGGCACCAATGTTTGGTAAGTCTCTACCACTGAATAATAACACTTCTAGTAACATTGAGAAGGTTTTGTGTCGCTAAAAAAATGGGTCCGTACCTAGGGCATATGAATCGTGGTCATAGGACGATATAAAAATTCAAAGCAAGGTGAAAACCTATCCTATATTCTAGTGACGATACTTACCTGTCGGAGGCACAAACAGGATAAAGAGTGGTGGAAATCCATTATATCATGGAAAAACCACTTCAAACCAGGTCCTACACTGCATAATTAGTCCATATAATTTTAGAAATATGAAATACAGGGTGAAAACTATATAAAGTGGGTAAACATTTTCTAGAAATAATAAAAATAATGAGTTTTACCATGTCATTTTGAGTTTGTTAGGTAGCTAGAGAGGTAGTTGGGGGGGGGCAGAGGGCCCATAGTGATAATATTGGAGGCCATTCAATATAAGGTGGACTAGGTCCACTATATTATTAAATAATTCCCACAATGGTAGTTAGATATAATAAATGTAAGAGGACTTCTTAGAAGGTTCTACTTCTAGAAGATTCCTCCTCTAGAATGTTCTTAGGTGATGGTAGCACTATATAAAGAGGTTCAAGCAATGTAAGAGGACATGAAGAGAAGTATTGTATTTAGAGTGGTAGCTCAATAGGAGGATGCCCCCTCAAAGAGGCAAGTAAACAAGAGATGATCCCTTCCATAATAGGATCCATTGTATGGTGTTGCCCTACCTCAAGGGTGATATGTTTGGTACTATTGGGGTATTCTATATGAAATCATTGGGTTCTTAACAAGTGGTATCAAAGAACTTTCCTTGGCAGACATTGTGGGCAAATATTCTTTATTTTTGCAGATTTTTTTCGGAGAAGAAAAAAGAGGGCCGTGACATTCCAGAAATTTTCGATATATTTTTGTGCAAAATTTGCAGAAAAATGTTGTATATTTGATTTTCTCTCAGAAAAGAACCGAAATTAAAAAAAAAAATCGTCCGAAACGGAGTCCGGGAAATCAAAATATTAAAGTTTTAAAATCTGCAAATTTTTCAGGGTTTTTTCTGCGGACAACGGCATGATTTTTTTTTTTTTTATTTATTTCTATAGCATGTGGAGGCCGAATTTCCCCCCCAAAATTACAGATCTGAGTTCCTCTCACAATTTCACCCAATTTCAAAAACAAAATCAACCAAAACAGAGTACGAGAAGTGAAGTTATGAACATTTTAAATTCAACAAATTTTCAGGGTTTTTCTAGAAAATGCCACGATTTTCTGCAGTAATTTATTGTTCTGTTTTTTGGGTTTTTTCATGACGGCGGCGAGACTGCAGATTTAATAAATTTTCATAGGGTGATCAGATGGCTATTTCTTCTCAAACCCTCAAAGAAATTCTACAGATTACTAAAGCATTCAAAGCCCAATTATGTGGCAGATTGCATGACCTTACAAATGGCCTCAATGATAGTTTTCATAGTATTCAAGATTCATTGGATAACATGCAGGAGAGATTTATTATGGCGAACATAATGGATGAATATACTCAAGAAATATATTCTTGGTATGATTTTGGGGCCAATTGGGATGATTGGTAAATGGATAGTTTCCATTTCTGGAATGACAACCACTTCCATCTTTTATTTGATGACTTTACTCCACCTTCTGTAGAGCACATCAATGTGATACATCAGGAGCTAGTTATGATTACCAGTGTCCAGCATGCATATTCTACAACAATATTTTTCCTTTCAGATTCATTTTTGACCCTTTTCCACTATGTGGATGGATATTCTTATTTGGATCCACATGATAGTTGTCAGTATTGGGAGCATCATTTTCAGTTGGTTATTGGGTGTCGATATCTTCCATGTGGAGTTCACATGCGAAATTGGACATGGGACTCTGGTTTACAATGGTGGTTGGACTACTTCAGCATGGTGGCTTCCATTTCTCAATTGGACGGTTATATAGTCTACTTCAACACTATGGTCCACACTTATCCATTGGACCCTGGTATATGGTTGTACATCAAGCGTTGAGGACAATGCTTTCATAAGGGGGATGGAATGTTAGATAGCTAGAGAGGTAGTGGGGGCCAGAGGCCCCATAGTGATAATATTGGAGGCTCTTCAATGTAAGGTGGACTAGGTCCACTGTATTATTAAATAAGACCCACTATGGTAGTTAGATATAATAAATGGGTAGTTAGATATAATAAATGTAAGATGACTTCTTAGAAGGTTCTACTTTTAGAAGATTCCTCCTCTAGAATGTTTTTAGGTGATGGTAGCACTATATAAAGGGGTTCAAGCAATGTAATAGGACATGAAGATAAGTATTGTATTTGGAGCGGTAGCTCAATAGGAGGATGTCCCCTCGAAGAGGCAAGTGAGTAGGAGAGGATCCCTTCCATAATATGATCCATGGTATGGTGTTGCCCTACCTCAAGGGTGATATGTTTGGTACTATTGGGGTATTATGTATGTAAGTATCGGGTTCTTAATGGAGTTTTTTACCCACATAGTGCTTTTGAGGCCATTTCATCCACAATCTTTTAGTGACGATTCTTGGAGCTACGGTCAATGAAATTGGAAACCGTCTGGACCAAGTAAGTGTCCATCTCGTGCTCTTCCATTTCAATGGTTTAAATTTTGGAATTGGTGTTCATTTTTTGAGTTTTGTAGGCAGTTAGGTAGGGAAATCAGTGTACGCGGGTTGTAGTTCATAGGGCTGTGTACATGACCCAGTGTACTTCAAGCCCTATATGCAACTGTTCAAATTGTTTCCCAAGTACAAGTCCGCATATTGTTTTTTTTATGAAAAAATAACTCAAAATTTGACTTTTCCTTTGCAAAATGGTGATAGAATGAATAGAGAGGAAGCACGAGGATATATATGTGGTAGTGGAAGGTGATAAAGTCAAACTGATTATATAAACTCAATCACTCAAATTTTCAATTCCAATTATTTCTATACTAATTTCACTTAAATTTTCAATTACAACCATTTTATACTAATATCATTTGAAAAAGTTGAATATAAAAAAAGACAAAGAGAAAGTTGAATATTGAAAAAAAAAAAAGTAAAGCGTTGAGAGTTAGTGAAGAGTTGAAAGCTTTATACAAATCCCTGCCATTCACATGTGCAGTGCAGGCCAGGCCAGTAAAGGGACTAAAACTAAGCTACATTGAAAGCAAATTGCCAGCTCTGACGATAAGTACGTGAATTATTTCGGACATGAAAATGAAAGAATAAGGGTAAAAAAATTAGATGTCCAGCTCATAACTGCAAAATATATGTAGAGCCCAATATCTTATAACTGCAATTACAGCACCAAACATTGCTTGTATGTTGAGAAATGCGATAACCATGCGATAGAAATTCGCCCACGGATGTAACTGTGAACTAAATAACTTGTATATGAATAACTCAGCTTTCACTTTCAGAAAGCTACAATGGGTTACGCAGCCGTGGAGGAATCGTAACAGCGGCCTCCTCTGCAGTTCTTTTGAACGTTTCAATGCGTGGAGAAACAACTCCAACTGCTGGACTTGAATCCGTGCGACTCCGTATGACTATATGCATGATGTTGTTTGATTCGGTTGCTGGCAGCGCCTCCCGGTTTTTTGTTTCGACTATTGAGATTCAGGCAATTTCCACACATAGGGCTGGAGGAATGGGCGACAAGCCATTTATCAATGCATTTCACGTGGAAGCCATGATTGCACTTTGGCAGAATTCATCTTCTCTCCTTCCGCAAATTCGGCCAAGCAAATCGGACAGTCAGTAGGCACGGACCATGGCTTTGAGGCAGCGCTGTAAATGATAATGGGCAGTGCTTTCATGGCCGCCTTATTCAATCCAGTGTTGCCCACCCCATCGGATGAGTCGAGCACGATCCGCATCCTGCAATGGACCAGCCATCTGAGAAACGAGTTGAGAACGATCGCGAAGATGAAAATACACAGAAAAGCCAGGACAGTGAAAATGACCAGTCAATCGGGATCGACAGTGGCCTCGTTAATGGAGGAACTAGACTCTGAACTACAAGGTGCAGGGGCGGAACTCAATAATTTCCTGCCACTTGATAACGGAAAACCTAAAACGCTCTGCAAGTCATTCATTTTGCTCATATCTTCAAGAATAAATGAATTGAAGCACTCCCCTTTCTCTGTTTATGATTCTAAACAGACTCTTCCCGTGATGATTACATGACTAACAGTTACTTAAACTGTGTATGAAGTTGGTATCTTGCCTCTTCTATGTTTCTTATATTACACTCGTTCACTCTGAACTCTCAAAAATCTCTATCGCTCGGGCCTCCTGTCAATCGTTTTCTCGGCATCAAATTTGATTCTTTAAATCTAATGAACTCTCAAAAATCTCTACCACTCTCGTCAATCGTTTTCTCAGCATCAAATTTGATCGCTTAAATCTAATTAAATATGTCAGGATTCGACCAGTTGTTTTTTTATAATTATTATTGCTTCTGGTATACTTACCTCGATTTATTATCTATTTTAAATATGATTTCTTTTTGGATCATTTGCAGTAAATTGAGACATACGGCCATGTATGTGTAGTGGAGATAAAATGATATTTTTTTTGTCTGGAGATTGTCCAATATCACCGAACTTGGATTGATGCATATCCGATGGGTGACGAGAGGCACGTAGTATCCTCGCCTTGTTGGCGGGCGGGAGCCCACGGTAAGATCATTTGGCCTGCCGCCTACCTCCATATCTTATCCCCTGACAAACGGACTCGAAAGCGTTGAATCTCATAAACTATTTCTATAAAATCGACCATTGATATTAATAAATATATCTTATTAAAAATCCCATACTTGCACTTTATGAAGTGCATAGAATATATATATATATATATATATATTTTCAACGTCGATGAAGATCACAAGCGACCCAAAGTAACACTTATCTAACAACCAAGTGCACAATTTCTAATTATAAATGGTAAAGTGCCTAGAATATATATATATATATATATATATATATATATATATATTTCAACGTCGATGCAGAGCACAAACGACCCAAAGTAACACTTATCTAACAACCAAGTGCACAATTTCTAATTATAAATGGTTGATGAAATATTTGGAGGGCCATGCAAATATTCCTTAGACCTGCATGCTGACACACAAGATCCATATGGTAGGTAGGGAAAAAGAATCATATATTATATAAATTGTAATCTAATACTAAAGTTCCTATGTTCAATATTATAATCAATCATGCCTTTTGTTTTCTTTGTAGAGTTTATCTTTAGAAACAAATAGTTCTTATGTGCATTCTTTGTCCAAATTGTCTCATTTTTTTTAGAGATAAATATAGTTTATCTCTAGAAACAAATAGTTACTATGTTGAAGATTATAACTAGTATATCTGTAGATTATTTTTAGAAATAAATAGTTCATATGTTCAATATTATAACCAGTATACCTGTAGAGCAGGGGAAAGGAAACATAGAACAAAACATCATAGAATATATTGTTTTTAAGTATAGTATTTCAAGAATAACATTATAACAATACATTAATCGTTATTGCATGAATGAAGGAGAAAATAAGGAGCGTTGATCTGGATGGATCTAGGGAACATCACAGAGGTTTTAGAAGTTTCTTAGGAGGCTCAGAATGGCCCCAGTGGACAGAGAAAGGGAAAAAATTAAGTTCCCAAAACTCCGTGAAAATGACATGTTCCTAAGAGTGCATCACAAGCTTTCCAACGACGCAAACAGATCGTCCAACAGAGTTACAAATTGAAAGATATTCGCGGTCAAACAAGACCAATCAACAGGGGGGCACATCATCATCTGTACTACTGACATCAACAACTGACATGGCAGGGTGATGTCATCGTATGGGCTGCTGATGTTAACATGCCACATGGAAGCACCAAAGGCTGCCATGTGTCACCTGCCAATGGGCTTTTCAGTGGTCCATGTGGACCAGTAGAAAAGTGCCACATGGCACCCCCACGCAATGCCATGTGGCACCACCCAGGAAGCGCCATGTGTCAGTACGGATTGAAGGGTCAGCAAAGTCAACATGCAGGTGGAGCTATCGGTGGGCGCCACGTGGCATCCCATAAA
>ML822641.1:87693-107111 GCA_009831015.1 Picea engelmannii | reverse complement strand
TGATGAGACCATATTGTGACCATGGAAACTTCACCATTTATTAGAGGGAGCATGAAAGTGAAAATGCATGCACACTTTTTAAAACAAATAAAGATGACCTACATGCATCTAGAAACCAATGAGGATTCTTAGAAGAATCTTCCACTGATCCTTCTCACCAGGAAGAACTGGATACATCTCAAGAAGCAGACCAAGAGTCCCAGTTTGAGGTGGAGGTAACTAAATGATGTGTAGTTCCTTTCTTGATTAATGTTGATGATTTGGTTGAAATCCTTGAACAATATGCTTCTTGCATCGACTTAAAGTTGATGAGAAAAATGGGATATGAAGGAGGAGGCCTCAGAACCAATGGACAAGGTATTGTGAATCCCATTGAGGAAATGGTTTGGCCTCAATATGCCAGGATAGGCTATGTCCCAAAGGATGTTGGAGAAAGATCCAAAACCATTCAGGAAGAAGACCCCACAATAGTCACTGAGACTCCAGTAGTAAAAAATTCATCAAGAGATGAAATTGATTCAGTGCAGGCCGAGAGCACAGCTTCTCATGATTGAGAATTCGAGACATATCCAGGGAGAGATGAGCATCACAATGACAGAGTTGAGACCAACTCTTTTTTCCAGTATGACTCTAGAGGAAACTCACTGAGGTATAAGAAATCTCAAAACTCTAAAATGCCCTTTGATTATAAGCATGTTAATAATGTAAAACAGAGCTTGTGGCATAAAAGACCATGCAGTTCTTTTGGATTGAATAACGACGCAATGTCCCAGTGTTAGAAGAGAAAATCCTTGTGAAGGAAGGTTATGGCAACCACGAGAAGGACGAGGATGGAAGATTGCTTCCCACACCTAGAAAAGAACAGGGGAAATGCATCTCTGAAGGAGAAAAGATACTACAGCCATTGTAGCAGAGATGGGCGCCATGAGGCCACTTGTTAGGCCTTACATCTAGATCTACGTCCAAAGAGTAACAAGAAGACCAAGTAGACACCTTTGAGGGAGATAGTCAGTTAGGCAGTGCAACAGAGAAATCCACCACCAGGAGAAGGCCAACTACCAGAGAAAGGACAACCCGCTAAAGACGACATGTTCGACATAATGGATGAACGAATGGAGTAAATCCTTAAGTTAGTCGAGAGTGGCCATGTTTGTAAATCACATGTTGCGATTCAGACCCCATAGAAGGGTATTATGTAAAAGTGATAATTGTTGATCACTTCTTTTCTGGCACATGTTGATATTGTTAGGCCTTGCGAGGTAGTTTGGGTATGGGTTTCTTATTGTAAGTCCAATGGACATGAAACTTATAATGTAAAGACTTTTTGGGACCAAAAAATCCTTTCAGTTGGGAGGCGTGATCCAGATGGATCTAGGGAACATCAAAGAAGTTTCAAAAGTGTCCCAAGAGGCTCAGAATGGTCCCAACGGATAGAGAAAGGGAAAAACTTCAAATTTCCCAAAACTCCATGAAAATGACATGATCGCAAAGAGCGCATCGCAGGATTTCGAATGATGCAAACAGATCATCAAACAAAGTTATGGATTGAAAGATGTTCACGGTCAAATTTGCGGTCAAACAAAGCCAGTTAGTAGGGGGCCACATCATCATCCATACTATTGATGCCAACAACCGACATGTCAAGGTGACATCATCGTACAGTATGTTGATGTCATCATGCCACGTGGAAGCACCAGAGGCTACCATGTGTCACCCGCCAATGGGATTTTCAGGGGTCCATGTGGACCAATAGAAAAGTGTCACGTCGCACCCCTAGGCAACACCACATGGCACCACCCAGGAAGTGCCATGTGTCAGTACAGACTGACAAGGCAACAACGTTATCATGCAGGTGGACGTATCGGTGGGCGCCATGTGGCCCAATCATCGAGCGACACGTGGCATCCAGGAAATACCCAATATTAACCTGTGAAGGAATTTCATTTTAAAAATATGGTGGGTCCACCAAATCTGGTGGACCACACCAATTTTAATGGTCGTTGGAAGAACCTCTAGCGAAGTACACTAAAATTAGCAGGGCAACAAATATATTTCAATATATATAACCAACGTTCAAAATGGAGTCTGGTGGGATTCGACCTTGGAGCCATCGCAATACCCAAAGCCTTTACAACTCTGCCCATAACCAATGCACCATGGATGCCACTTGGTATATTTTCCCACACTTATTACTTAAAAGGTACAATCCTCCTAGATTCGAAAGGATGTGTGGACTGTACAGACTTGCGGGCATGGATTTCAAGATAGAACTGTCATACTTGCAGAGTTGCATGCAAATGGAGACAAAGGTCCAGAGGATGCCTAAAGGTGCCTGTGTCCGATGGGGACTATTTGACAGTTGTTTTTAGGTAATTCGGTGACGCGAATCCAACGAAAATGTCTGTTTTTGCAGCAGAGCTTCAAATCAACAAGCTAAGTTATGGAGAAGCCTATGTAAGCATGCTTTTCATTATGTTGTTTTGTCATTAAATATTGCAGCATAACGTGCGTGTTACAGGTCTGAAGGAGCATGGAGAGGCTGCAACTAGGAAACATGTTCAGCTTATTCCTTCTATTTCTTCATCTCTTCACTTCTTCCACATAAAACCAATTAGTTACATGTGATAGAGAAATTGTGGCACTTGCATGATAAGTGGCCAATGAAGTAGTTCTAAATCTCGTGGTTTCAGGATCTTCATACGGGTTGTTTATATATGCTTAGATCTAAGCAACAGATCTAAGGCACTTGATGGCTCCATGGTGATGGGGATAATATTTTATTCTTCCTCCTTTTATGTATTGAGTATGTGGGAATGATGTCCATGTCAGCATCATGGATGCCTCATGAGCATGAGAACTTGTGAAGCTTGTATACATTCCTGATCACATTTTGATCTCTTTTTGTCATCACTGAAAAGGGACTTTGGCCTTACAACTTGTAAAGGAGAGACATCATTATATCGAGGAGAATAAAGCAGTCAGGCTTTGGAGCATGAATTGGAGAGGTAGCCCACATCGAGTGAACTCCGTTATCAAGAGAAGTGCCATATCCATTATGTGTCTTATGTTCTTATGTTGCTTTTCTATGAATTTCTGCACATAGGATATTAAAATGAAATAATGAAATATAACACATAAGAAAAACTAAGGAGGTTTTATTCACTTTGGATTCAAGCTTATAAGACTTTAAATTTACCTTTAATTGAAAATTTCTCAAGTAAAACGATCTATAACTGATGCCAGGGATGATTTTTAGGATGGAAATTCATTTTAAAATGTAGAAACCTTGGCGAATCTTACTAACCCTTCATATTCCAACTATAAATGTTTCACGATATTTTTTTAAAAATATTCAATTTTTTAAGGGTTTTATATAGTTTATATAAAGTTTTGGCAACTTTTTAATAAAATAATTTTATCCTATAGAATTTGGGTGAATCGTTTTTAGAATAGAGAATATTTTTTTGGGAAAAACCATGGAAAATTATCCCATGAGTGAAATTTAGCCCCTAAAATCATCCTTGACTGACCCTTCTGAAGGAGTGACAAAATCAAGCAATCATTGGAAACTAATCACCCCCCAGATTCAGATAAAGTGTACACGTGCAAATTACTCTATGTAAAAGTATGATTGATAGGTATTTGTTAGCAACAACTATATGACACTATTGTTATTAGAATAATTAATTACAACTAAATGTGGAATAATGGATCAAGTCGAACATTCCATGTATCAAAGTATGATTACAAGATAAAATAATCTAGAATTTCAATGAAAAAGAACATATGTGTGCCTCTTCTTTCTTTCATAATGATACATAAGTAATGTTCTTCATTTTTTCATAGAGTTCGAAGGAGAATTATGGTGCTATGTGCATTCCTTCTATAGTAGTAGTGTGTGACATTGTGGTGAAGGTAAATCCTTGACGTACAATGTTTTCAATGTTAATGGTAGACCTTGTTAAGGTCATTCCTTGAGATTTATGTATATTCAATGCCCAAGCCATCTTAAGGGCGATTTCTTTTTTGTTACTCCATTGTATGGGTGGAATTGGTACATGGTTTCATTGGGTTTGGTCCCTTGGAGGGCCAATGTATTTATCAAATTCCACAACAACATATGTTGGCAAATTTCAAGGGTTACTTCCTTGTGCATATACAATTTGCATGACGACTCCGAGAGAACCATTGACTAATCCTTCCTGGACCCATAAATTTCATAATAACATTACTCGTTGGCCTACAAACAACAAGATATGTTTTTCTAGTTGGTCATCATCTCGTTGGTGTGCTTCTGAGGCACCACGGGGTCCTCACTTAGTGAACTTGTGACATACCACCTGTGTTTGTGGGATATTAAATAATATCACTAATTTCACTAGATATTGATAAATACCTCCCAAGATCCTTTTGTTGAACCCCTCTCCCAATACATCTTTCCAATAAAATAAACCCATATTTTAACTAGATACCCCATTTTATACCCCCCAATACCTATAAACCTCTTGAGACCCCACACCCCCTCAATACCTACAATATATTGACCTTATTTTTCACAATTAAAAAACCACCTATATGAATGAACATCATAAGATATTGGTCAACAAGGTGAATCCCCCCTTGTGTGAAGCACTAAGTAATTATGTGACACTTTGCGTGATTGGCATATTCAAGGATTGGAGCATGATCTTGTTATGGTTGTCCACAAGATTTTTTATTGCAAAGAGGTAGATTGAAGTGTTAAACCTGTGGTGCTCTTCAATGGATAATAATTTTCCAGTCCTAGACTGAAGGAGGTTCCAATAATTGATTGTTGGTGTGTCATTGTGAATGTTGTTCAACAACTCGTGGAAACATGATAGGGTGCCCAAAATGCCATGTTCTCAAAAGGTTGTTTCCAAATTAATCATAGTGGTAAAAGCTTTCCATAAAATCCTCCGTGGAGTTGCTCCTACATAAAGAGGTTTGTCCATTATTGGCAGAAGCTAGCTTGAGTCTCCTACAAGAATTATTGATAGATCAACAAATGAGCAGTGGTTTCTTTCTTGAAATTCCTCATGCAAACGAATCTCAATCTGCACAAAAAGTCTAGATCCTATGAAACTAGTCTCATTAATTAGAATGTATTGAATATGTTTCAACTCTTCTTGGAGCATGTCATGTCCCCTCCCATTTAACCCCACCGGGGGAGGGACATAGTCACCTAGGGGGGGTATCCTCGTAATCCATTGTCCCTAAGGATAGGGGATTCGTAGGGTCCAAAGGGTCACCAAGGGGAAACAATATTCTCTTCGGGGAAACCATAAGATTAAAAGAAGGGTAGAAAACATAACTTGAGGAACAAGTCATCCACAAAGGAGGAAATCAAGCAAAGGGAAAACTATAAAAAGAGATGAGAGTTACAATTGGAGGGCATCAAATGGTTGTTGAAGTATCTCTTTCCTAACTTTGGAGGCGGTTACCTTGGTATTCTTGGAGGGTTGTTCAACCCTTGCATCCTATCGAGTTTCGATGGGTTACATATCACCCTAGTTCAATCCCTCTTTATACTTATCTAAAAAACATAACATTTGGTGATTTAAAGGTTCATTGAAGGATTTTTTATCTATACTGAGGTTAAGTACACCATTGGAGGGGCTGAACTACTCATTTATGATGGTGAATTATTTTGGTGGGGGACTAGTGAGTGTGGACTACAATGTAGGGGTTTGAGGGTACTGTTCCAGCTCTAATCAATGCTTACGAGGAGTTCGATCTCTGTGCTAGTTGGTTGATCATCCTGGGAGGAGGGAAGAACATTGTATTTGTCTCCTAGAGAGGGATGAACCATAAAACAACCAGAAAAGTGTAGGTCGATGGTCTATTGAAGCTGACATGAAGTGACAATAAGGTTGCAAGGAAGGATCGAGTCACTGCTAGAGATTGTTAAGACCAATTTTATTTTCTTATTTCTATTGTAGAGGATATGATTATTCTAGTAAACTCCTATTGCAAGGGTTTCTATTAAAGAAACAACAATTTTTTGGTTATTGTACTCATGCGATGTTACAACAACCCTTAGGGGGTTTTACTGTTAGTTTTAATGACATACTAGTTATTGGATATTATTTATTGTTGGAAACTTTTGCTACAGAACTGCTAAGACAATTTTGATTGTGATTATATGGTGGTTACTCATAAGTTCCCCCTGTTTATGGTGAGGTAATTATTGGTACTGTTAAAATTATGTGTTTGCAAGTTGACTTAAAAAAATGATTATCCTAGAAAACCCTAGTTATTTTATAGTGGTATTAGAGCTTTGATATTGCCATCATGTGGATGATTGGATGAAAAGAAGATGAGGGAGTGGGGGACAATGCTCAACTGAAATTTCAGAAGAAGAAGAAGCAGGGAAAATTGGGGACCATAACAAAGAAAGAAATGAAAGAGATGATGATAATGTGTTGCACATCCTAAATTATTTGGATAAAGGAAAACATGAAATGAAGGAAACCTTTTCCAAAGGGAAGAAAGATTTAATTGACACCCTCACACTACTGTTAATCCCACTCGATAACATCTCGATACTTAAAACAAATGGGGGAAATGGAAATACCATATTTCATGCAGAAGGGAGTAACAATGGGGCCCCGGATAATGGAGAAAATAGTCCGCTAGTAGAAGGAAGCAACAATAGAGCTCCGATGCAAGAAAAAATTCTCATGTGTCTAGGAAAAGTTTGCAATAGAAAATGAGTGGGAGGACACTAAGACCTCTCCTACCTCACTTCATTGAGGAGAAAAAACCAACACAATAGAACCAAAGTGAGGATTTTTCCACATACTTTGAGGAATAGATGACACTCGGAGAAGAGTTTTAGGCATCCATGTCCTTGCATGAATATTGAAACATTAAATATAGAAACAAACCCAGGGAGGGGCCTAGAGGAGAACTGGGAAAAAAACAAAACCCTGATATAAGACAGAATGTGGGAAAGCTATCCATCCCATCCTATGACGGTTCATCCAGATACCCAACTAGATCATGGGTTAAGAAGTTGGAAACCTACCTCTATCTCAATCCATTGACAGAAGAAAAAGCCATCAAATTTTCCACATTGCACTTGGATGGTGAAGATCATGAGTTGTGGTACCATGGGATGGTAATGTTAGGGCATGCTAGCATCACATCCTATGTGGAGTTCAAACAAATAATGATGGACAAATTCGATAAGAAGGATCCATAAATCACCTTCCATGAGTTGGCATAGTTAAGGTAGACATGAACACCAGAGGCCTTCATTGCAGAGTTCGAGAAAGTAGTTCTACATGTAACATACACATCAGATCATATATTGGTGATTTATTCACATAAGGTTTAGCCAATCCCCTGCATGGGTGGGTCAAGGCCTTCATACCAACCACACTTTAGGATGTTATTAAGAGGAAGATGGAAATAATAGATAAAATAACAAAGACTAAGGGACCAACCTAACTGTACATTCCTCCTAAGGATTCATACAAGAAGCCATTTCAGAAGGAATGGAAAGGGAAGGATAATTTGGATGAAGAAACTCAGAGGGAACTTGGGTGGAAGAATCTTTTCTTCACCTGTAAGGATCCTTGGGAGTCGGGTCATAGATACATGGGTAAAGGGAAATCAAACTACGTAGAAGTGATTTCTGATGGGGAGGATGATTACGAGACATGCCATGCACCGAGAGAGGAACACAACTATCCCGAGGAGGAGTATCCATGTAGCGAGGGAAGGGAGGATGAGTCACCATGTGAATAGCCCAAGAAGGTGGTCATAACCAAACTTTCAGGAGTTCCTAAGTATTACACATTCAGAATCAGGGGAGTTGTACAGGGACATCGGATTACAAGAATGATTGATGGTGGGGACACCCATAATTTCATTTATGTGACATTAGTTGTCATGCATGGCATCCCAACAAAAGAGTTCGAAGGATTTAGTGTAGTATGATCTGGATTTGTTTCGGCACAAAATGAGAGAGAATATATAATAAATAAATGTACAGAGATACATCAGATATCCAATAATATAAAAAATATATATAAGAGATATAACCATAAACATAGATATACATTAATACACATTTTCTATTAATGAGCAAAATGTACAAAACTGTAGAAATACAGAGTGAAAGACTAGGTAGAATGGTGGAAACTTATCTCTTAGAAGAGATGTGATGGCTACTCGAATTCGAAAGAAGATGAATGTTACAATGAGGCTCCAAAGATCCTTTTAATCATAAATAGAATCCAAAACCCTAACCCCAGAAGATGAAATTCCAATAGGTTTGTCTACCTCGTTTTGGGTAGTTTGGTGTATCAACTTCTCGAGGGCGTAACTTTGGAATACGATCTTCGTTTGGGGTGCACGATAGCTCGTAGGAAAGGTATAGACAATGATATTGATTTTGTGGGATCAATCAGATACTTTAGCTATCATTGAGGTTCCCTATTATGAACACACATTTTTTAGGCCCTCAAAATGGCCCTGGAAGTTTGGAACCTGAAAAAATACTAAAAATAGTAAGTTGCCAGAAAATTGTTTTGAGACAATTGGAATAGGTGGGTGGCCACCGATATCCTCCTAGATCAAGCCTCCCTCCTTAGGAAGAAATGGTATCCATTGCATCAATTTCCTGAGGGAAAGGGGAAAGCGTTTGTTGAATTCACATCTTGGTGAACTACTGGCCTTGTTGGAGAAGTTACCCTGCTTAGCTTGTTGAAGGTTATCACAAAACTGTTGCTGGAGGGTTTGAATCTGTTCAACCAACCTGTTGTATCTTGGATTAACTGGGCAGTGTTTAGGCACCCTTGTAGGTGAAGAAAAAATAGATTCTTTTTATTCTGCAATCTTCTTCTGTTGGATAAAAAGGTCTTGGTCCAAGGCTGCAGTGGTTGTAGTTTCCTTCTATTCACCTTTTGAACAGATTATGAAGAGGTTTAATTTTGTAATATGAGAGATTACCTTGTGGAATTGTTTTGGTGGGACAATAGTCAAAACTAACTCTGGTATCCTATAGAGATGACCCCCCAGAGTAACAATGACACTACAGATTCGAGACTCATAAATAGCATGACACTTCCACATATATGGCTGGCCCAAAAGAACATCACATACATCCAGCGGGGAAACATCACATAATACCTCATCCTTGAAGGTTTGGGTGTCGTATGATAATAAACATTGTTGGCTGACATGGAGATCTCGTCCCTGGAAAAGCCACCCTATATTGTATGGTTGTGGGTGTGGTGTTGTCGAAAATCCCAACTTTTTGACGACCTCTGCTGAGATGAGTTTCTTTTGGATTCCACTATCAAAAATAAAATGCAAGGGGGTCCCCTTCACCCACATTTTTGAATGAAAAAGGTGCAACCCCTCTTTAGGATCTGTTGGTTGAATTGTTGTGGTCGTGATAGTAGAATTGGGGTCTGCGTCGATGATCTGTCTTCTCCCATTATTTTATGAATAAGGGCTCAACTAATTTTCTTTGATCTCAGCCACCAATGATTGTTTTGAGCGACATTCATCGGTTTTGTGCTATGGGATTTTGTGGAAATCACACCATTTCCCAATGTGCTTCTTCGTCTTCCCGTTACCCTTTTTTTCATGTGGATTGGAGTGGTTTTATAAAGGATGGTTGCTAGGGATATCTTTACCATAATTTGGTTGTTGCATATTTGTAGATCTGAATTCCTTCTTGTTCTGGTGCTTAAATTTCTCTCGATTTTAAAAACATATCAATAAGCAACACCCAGTGATGATATGTCCAAAAAATCCATTTCAGTTTGGATGTATCTATGTAGAGCCCCACAGTATTTCAGAACCCAATGTCACTCGAAGTATTTGATACCCATATTGGTGCACAAGGTATAGAAGGTATTGGTGAAATATGACACTGCTTGGCCCATCTCTTGACGCAGTGTGGTCCATCTCATGTATTGGTCGTCATAGTTACCAACAGGGTAATATTGTTCCTTGACCGCATCCACAAAAAAATCCCAAGTGGGCTCGACTCCATATATTCCATAATCCTCTATGGAAATTTTCTCCCAGTAAGTTTCCCACCAATGTTTGACATGGGGGAGAGCCTTAAGAAGTGCGAAGGTGATCTTTTCCCTGTCGGAAAAATTGTGAATAGAGAAATAACCTTCTATAAGATTTAACCATTTTTCTAGGGCATCTATATCTATATGTCATTCAAATACAGGAATATAAAAATTAACTTGTAACTTGAAAGACAAGGTGCCTCCAAAGTGGAAACTTGATGAGGATGTTATTTTTTTTATTGGTAGGTGTAGAAGGATGTGGGAAAAATTCTCCATCATTTCATTCCTGTGTGACGTGAGAGCTTACTCAAGCAACACATTAATAGAATCTTCTACTCCATATTTTTTTTTCTTCCTCCATGGAGGGTTTCTTGGGAATGTGATAGTGATTTTCCTCAAGAGATACAAGCTCGAGACCCAAATTTATATACCTGGACCTTGTCGGGGACATGCACCAAAAAACGATCAAGAACATCTCGCTCGGATACCACTGATACAGATTATTTTCGGCATAAAATGAGAGAAGAGATATAATAAATAAATGTTAAGAGATACATCATATATCCAATAATATAAAAGAGATATATCAGATACATAACCATAAACACAGATACAATAATACACAATTTCTATTAATGAGCGAAATGTACAAAATTGTAGAAATACAAAGTGAAAGACTCGCTAGAATGGTGCAGCTTGTCTATGAGAAGTGATGTGACGGCTACTCGCATTCACAAAAATATGAATGTTACAATGAGTATCCTAAGGAATTTATATAATAAATATAATCCAAAAAAACTTACCCCGTAAGATGAAAATCCAATAGTTTTTGGACCCCGTTTTGGGTACTTTGGTGTATCAACTTCTTGGGGGCGTAACTTTGGCATACGATCTCTGTTTGGGTTGCATGATAGCTAGTTGGAAATTTATCGAAGAGGAGATTCATTTTGGGGGATAAATTATAACATTCATATATCATTAAGGTTCCCTATTGTGAACAAACATTTTTTAGGCCCTCAAAAAGGCCTTGGAAGTTTGGGACCCAAAAAATTGCTAAAAATAGTAAGTTGCTAGAAAATTGTTTTGAGCCATTTTGAATAGGTGGGTGGCCACCGAGATTCTCATGGATCATAGTAGTATCAGACGAGTAAAATTTGGAGTTTACTCACAGGATCATAGGGTTATGCGTGATGATGGGTAACTACACATTGACCGATGATTTCTACATGGTCAACCTAGTAGACACCAACATAGTATTGGGTGTCCAGTGGTGCTATTCATTAGGGGACATAAAAATGAACTAAAAAATAATGAGGATGGAATTCATAGATGAGTAAGGAAGAAGAGTGGTTTGAGATGAATGACTAGAGACCCACCTAGGATCGTATCAACTAAGAAGATGAAGGTCATCCTTAGGCATAAAAACACAACCTAGGAAGCAGAGTGTTTGATCACCAAAAAACAAAACTACACAAGGTCGTCAACATTATCATATGGACATGTAGGAGCTGTTGGGGAAGCATGACAGGGTGTTTCGGTAGATTCCACCAAGGGTACAACCAGACAGAGGATTTGAGCACACCATCAAGATTGAGGAAGGGGATAATCTCGTCATCACTACCTCATATCGACATCCAAATAAGTTAAAGGAAGATATCAAGAAGACTATTCAATATATTTTGAAGATGGGACACATCAAGCCTAACTCTAGTCCTTTTTATTCTTCAGTAGTACTTGGTGAAGAAGAGGGATGACACCCCGAGGATGTGCATAGCTTACCGAGCTTTGAACAAGAAGACCATTAAGATAGATGAAAACATACAAGATGATAGGTATACAATAGTATATGACATCATATAGATTGCAAAGGTAGGATATATCTTGTTCCCGAGTCCACTCTCAAAGAGAATATCTTGAGAGTGGTACACAATGCACCATTAGCCAGGAATCCAGGATACCTGAAGGCTTACAAATAGGTATATGAGATATTATCTTTGAAGGGTATAAAGGGGGATGTCTTTCAATATGTGAGGGAGTTCTTGAATTTCCAAAAAAACAAGTCTAATATCACACACCTCGTAGGTATACTACAACCTTTACCTATTCCGTAGCAGAAATGGGAGAGTATTTCTATGGATTTCATCACATGGCTTCCAAAGGTGTAGGGTAAGGATTATATTTATGTGGTGGTAAATAGGTTGACCATGTACACTCACTTATTTTCCATATTGTCATATTACAAAGCCCCATAGGTGGCAGAGCTCTTCTTCGGGGAGGTATTTAGACTTCATGGTCTACCTAGAGTCATTGTGAGTGACATGGATAACAGGTTCCTCAATGAATTTTGGAAGGATTTGTTCAGATTGACAGGGACAGAGATGACACCCAACATGATTTACCATCCCCAGAAAGATGGGATGACTAAGATCGTCAAAAAGTGGGTCGAGGGGTATTTGCATCACTATGTGTCTATTCAACAAAGGCATGGATTATATGGTTGCACCTTAGTGAGTATTGATACAATACCACCCATCACATGTTTATCAAGATTATCCCATTCAAGGAATTGTATGTCTATGAGGCCCCTTCATTCGTAGAGTTGGAATTTAGGAAAGTAGAGCTCCCAAATCCAAGGATTGGATTGAGGAGAGTCAAGACATCTTGAGGGTCCTAAAGGGCAACTTACAGATGGTGCATAATCAAAAATATATATGAAAACCAACACTGAATTGAGCGTAGCTTCGAGGTGGGTGATATGGTTTTTGTGAGACTCCAACCATATCGATAGTCTTCTCTGAATACGAGTGGCACAAAAAATATCTAGCCACGTTTCTATGGACCATACTGGGTGATCAGAGGAGGATGCCACATGGGAGGAGAGTATATTTTAAAACACCCTAGGTTACAATTTCTTGAGGACAAGCAATCTCGGGGAGGGAGGACTATCATTTCCCCTCCCATTTAACCCCACAGGGGGAGGGATCTAATGGCCTAAGGGGGGGCTCCATGTAAGCCATATTCCCAAAATATAAGGGATCCCTAGGGTAAAAAGGGTCACCATGGGGAAAAGTCTTTCTCTTGGGGGCAACCGTGGGCTCAAAAGAAGGGTAGACATCTTAACTTGAGGAACAAGTCATCCACAAAGGAGGAAATCAAGAAAAGAGAAAACTACAAAAAGAGATGACAGGTACATTTGGAGGGAATCAAATGGTTGTTGAAGTATCTCTTTATTGACTTCAGAGGCAATTGACTTAGCCTTCTTGGAGGTTTGTTCAACCCTTGCATCCTGTTGAGTTTCAGTGGGTTAAATATCACCCTAGTTCAACCCCTATTTCTACTTATCTCATAAACATAACAATCGGTGATATGAAGGTTAATTGAAGTTTATGTTATCTGTATTGAGGTTAAGTCCTCCATTGGAGGGCTCAAACTACTCATCTATTTTGGTGAAGTATTTTGGTCGGGGTTGACTGAGTGTGGACTGCATCATAGGGGTTTGAGGGTAAAACTCCAGCCCTAAGCAATGCCTGTGGGGAGGTCAATCTCTGTACCAGTTGACCGATCATCCTGGGAGGAGGTTTGAATCCTATATTTGTTTTATGAGGAATAACTCTCTATGGTTTGGGGTAGGACCACAACATATAGAACGACACCCATAAATCAATTCTAATCTCTAGTATGGTAGACAAATGGAAATTCCAACAAAAGAAAGGCTAGAGGACTACCTCTTAAAAATGTTCGTAGGAGACCATTGTTGAGCTCACGATCCAATGATCGATATCCACAACTTGTCCTCAACATCCAACATAAACAAGAATATGGAAAATATATGAAATGTTAGCATATAAACTATCATAGCCCCTCAACATGTATAGAAAATTTACCCATGGAAAATAATAAAAACATTTCCAAGATATAATTGGATGAGAAAATAGTATTCTATTAATATAATCCACATAAGTACATAGGTGACAACCTTCTATATCAACACTTGTCGAAACCGAGAAACTGAGTCTGTCCACCTGGGCCTTCACCACTTCAATCCTCCACAAGGCAAGCTCACAAGTTTTAGGAGTAATTGCGTTCCTCCTTCACAAAATAGGGAGAGGTTGGGGGATGAACATAAGGGAAGTTTAGACTTAAAGGAAAAAGGGATGTAGACTCAATATGAGGTGAAATTGCTCTACAGTTTATTTATTCTCAACTTTTGTCTCTCCTTCAAGGGTTGTATATGGCTCAATTTATAGCCTCCAAAGGGAATTAAAGGGTTGAATCGGAGCATTTCCATCATATGAGAGGCCAAGAGTTATGGATCATATGGCTTAGCATGGAAAACCCAAAACATTTTTAATTTTGAGCACAAAAATCGATGTACATGCGATGTAATGTAGCAACATGCGTATACACAAGTTGTATAATTGTAGCCCGTGTATATGAACAAAATATTGAATTTTTTACTTTGTACTGAGAAAAATGGGGAAACTAAGTCTATAGAGGGAAAGGGAAGGCCACCAAAGCATGATGCATAGAGTGTGGAAAAAAATTATATAATAGATTCCCACTAATGTGTGAGTTCATAGAAGAAATCACGATGGCATAAATACATTATAATTCCTAGAAGTGGAGTATTGAGGACCCTGCTGGAGGAACTAGTCACCCGTCAAAATATTACTATACATATTGAATCTGTACACATGACTTACAATATGAAGTACATCACATATCCATGTTAATATATATAATATAATTTTTCATGGTCATGAATAGGTAATACAAAGAAGACATATGACATAGGAGGTTATAGCCATGAACAAGACATAGTGGAGTCTGGTCTCAAAGTCAACTGAAGATATCTATATACAATCAAGTACAATATGATATTCCATGATAACTAAAGTCATATAGGTACTGGTACGATGAAAGAAAGAAGCAAGTGTGAGGTGTTGCTACTGTGAACATGAGTTCTTCTACACTATCCGATAATGGTACAAGTCTGCATCGTGTGAATAAAGGAGTTGAAGTCAAACACAGTGATACTTCATTTTATTATCGATAATTAAGGTATATCATTAACAAATGAGAGAAAACCCGTTGATGATGAAAGTAGGCATCAAGGAACTGATTACATTCAACAAGTGGTAATAAAGGTGTTGATATCAAACACTTAAGGAATCCATCGAGTAGGAGACATTGATGTATTCCCAATTATCGACGGTGAGAGAACCTGCCACTGATGACTACAAGCCTCTAGGTACTCTTATGAGTCTAGAAATGGATTCTAGAATAGATGAGATAAAGTCAATGGAATGAGATCAACTGAAAGGAGAGATTTAAAGTATGTATCATCATTCAACACGAGGTAAAAAGAAATCCTTTGATGATTAGGAAGAACTTGGACGACCAGGATATGCACGAACCAATGACCACGTGTGTCTCTGGCATGCACCAAATGAAATTAGTACACGAAAGATACCCTTTGAATAAAAACCAATAATGAAAATTGTCGAAAGAGGTGAGGAAACCACCAATAAGGTCTAATGGAATCCAAGACATTGCACAAATCCCAATGTGTGAATATATTTTTTATCGTCGAACAAAAGGGAAACCACCTAGTCAACAACCAATGAAGAGATGTCATCTATTGGGTTCAAGGTCACCTACCAATGAATAAATTAGGCTCAGGGTGCAAGGTAGGACAAAAAATTCATGTGATTATGAGATTCACTTGTAAGGGGATGGTCAAGATGCAAAGTCAAGAATTCTGAGGAATTACCGACATGGGTTTAGACTTCCTTTGAACCAGAGCATGAGACATATGGATAACTCAGGAAACATAGACTCAAGACTGAACATTGAAAAAATATTTTGACGTAGGAGGCACCGAAAAAATTTCCATAGGGACTAAAAGGACAACCATTCGGAGGCGTAAAACTCTGAGTAATGATTTCAGCTTCCTCATACCATACTAAACCCAAACCTTTGATGAGTGGACTAAAACATTTGTGCTCTATTCAAAGACGACATGAATGCTACCTATGGGAGACAATACTCTTTTCTTGCCCTTTATATATATATATATGAAAGAATTCTATGATACAAGAGAGGAAATGAGTGTCGTAAACAAGCCAAGTAGTTCCATGCAGTGGAACATACCTATAATTGATGCATGCATTATATGGACACTCGGGGGGATGTTTTCTCTTGGGGTAAAGGTGTTAAATTTGGCAACATCGACAGTCATTCTCCAATGAGAGGCCATATGGGCCACCCTAAACGTAGCCAGGGATATTTGGAGAATCAACCAGTCTTGTGTAGTATTGACAAAATCTAGGGGAATGTACAATCTCTATGAGTCAAACCAAAAGTTAGGACGAACGATATGTTATGTGAGTCTAATGCAAAAGTCAGGGGGAACATAAAACCTCTGTGAGCATAGACAATCTAGTGCAAAAGTTAGGGGGAACGTACAACCTCTGTGAGCATAGACATACTAGTGCAAAATTCAGGGGGAACGTACAACCTCTGTGAGCCTAGTCAAATGTTGTGAGCCATGAGGAAAAGTCAAGGCATCTAGAAAAAGTTAGGTTGAATATAAAATTTCTATGAGCTAGAAACAAACGATATTCCTAATATTGCAAATGATATAAATGTATTGATCTAGTGCGTTGGCACGTGTAACATTATCCACCATGAAGAGAATTTTGAATTTCCTTGTAAGGAGTCGAGTTGTAACTAAAGTCTCAAGTCTAGTTATATTTTAGAAAAAAAGTGTAATGTTGAGTTGTAACTAAAGTCTTAAGTCCAGTTCTATTTTAGAACTAAAGTGTAATGCTGAGTTGTAACTGAAGTCTTAAGTCTAGTTCTATTTTAGAACTAAACTGTAATGCCAAGTTGTAACTGAAGTCTTAAGTCTACTTCTATTTTCGAACTAAAGTGTAATGTTGAGTTGTAACTGAAGTCTCAAGTCTAGTTCTATTTTAAAACTAAAGTATACCAATCTCAAGTCTAGTTCTATTTTCGAACTAAAGCGTAATGCTGAGTTGTAACTGAAGTCTCAAGTCTAGCTCTATTTTCTAACTAAAGTGTAATGCTGAGTTGTAACTAAAGTCTCAAGTCTAGTTCTATTTTCGAACTAGAGTATACGAGTCTCAAGTCTAGTTCAAACTAAATTATGAAGTTGAGTTATGATTGAAGCATGAAAACAAGTTACTATTTCAAGCCTCTCCTCTTCTCCTCTTCATCCTATATAAGCAGAGGTCGACCCCTCTCTTCAACACAGTTTGATATGCAGGTTAAGGGTGAAGCAATAGAGGCGCATATCAGTGATAAAGAGGAAACATACCAAAGAAGAATATCAGTGTTGTATATCGCTAATAGAGGCAACATATCAAAGGTGTATTTCAGCAAGGTCTCTTAGGTATTTGTCATTCCAGAGTCATCTTGGCAAGCTCTTTAAGAGAAAAAAATTCATGGTGGATATTTGTAAGTCATCTTACATTATTAATGCAATAAAGGAATATCGTTTGTACATTCAAAGGCAAGAATATTGATACATCTAAGATTAAATGATTTAGTTGTAATAAGTTGGGTCATTTTTGTAAAGATTGTTGGTTTAGAAAGAAATATCCAAGGAAAGGGAAACATCATGCCTCAACTATTGAGGATGATGAATCCAAAATAAAACAAAAAAGTCCTTCTAATGAGAAAGAAAATAGAAAATAATATTACTTGGTTTCTGCCTTATCCAGTTCAGTTTTCACGGGGCCAAAAACTTGGTTAGTAGACAATGGTGCATCAAAGCACATGACAAGGTACAAGGAGATGATTTCGAGACAAAATATTTTGCAGAGCATGTTGAGCTTGGGGATGACAAATGTTACAAGATAGAGGGAGTAGGCTCTATCTCCTTTAGATTGGAATCTGGGGCTAGAATTCATGTTGATGAAGTATTATATGTTCCAAGGCTCAAGAATAATATACTATCAGTTGCAACCCTTGAGGACAAGGGATATTGGGTGATATTCAAGGAAATGAAGGCACTACTATGGGCTAAAGGTAACCACTTAAGTACATCAAAACCCATTGGAACTCGCAGTGGAGGAATGTACGTGGTGTTAGGATAGTCAGTTCAGGCATTGGATCATGATGCGACTAGCTCCAACGAGTTGTGGCACAGAAGACTTGGACATATTCATTACAAAGCTCTTCCATATCTATAGAACATGGTATGTGGCATGCCCTCTATTTCTCTTAGTAAAAATGAAATTTTTAAGGAATGCATGCTAGGTTAAAAATATAAAGAAAGCATTTCCTAGTAGTGACAACAGAGCTCAGGGCATCTTAGATCTGGTTCATTATGATGCATGTGGTCCCATGTCATCTCCCTCACTCAATTGTTGTTTGTGTTATGTCATTTTTATTGATGATTACTCAAGAAAATGTTTGATGTATTTTCTTAAAGCTAAAAGTGACACATTTGATAAATTCAAAGAGTATAAAGCCTTTATTGAAAAGAAGATAGGGAAACACATAAGAATCCGTAGAACAGACAATGGAGGAGAGTTTGAATCTCTTCAGTTTGAGGATTTCCGCAAGTCAGCAGGAATCAAGAGACAGTTGACTGTGCCATATAACCCTCAACAAAATGGAGTTGCTAAGAGGAAAAACAGGACAATTTGTGAGGCAACGAAGCAATGATGTTTGACCAAGATCTGCCAAATTCTTTATGGGCATAAGCTACCTCCACTACCGTGTATATTTAGAACATGTGTCCACATGCTATCTTGAAGGACAATATTCCTGAAGAGGTATTCTCATGGATCAAACCTGAAGTAGGGAATCTAAGGATATTTGGGTGTCCTGTGTATATTCATGTCCCTAAGGAAAAGAGGACAAAGATGGAACCTTCAGGAAAGAAAGGGGTTTTTGTGGGGTATAGTGAGAAATCCAAGGCTTGCAGGATTTATGTACCAGGTCAAAGGAAAATATACATAAGAAGATATGTGACCTTCCATGAGGAATCCACATTTAATAAATCCAGAGAGCTCCAGTAGGAATCAAAAGCAGTTCATCCAGCTTCACCCTCTTCTGAAAATGAAGAGTCAGATGATCAGAGGGAGGAACCTCGTGAAGGGACAAGTAATGAGCCCCTATAACATGATGAAGTGTTATAAAGAACTCTTGAAGAACCTCCAGCCAAAAGGAAGCCAGGGTGGTTTAAAGAAATAGTGCAGGAAGCAGAAAGGATAGTTTCTCCCAAAGGAACTTTCAGGGAAAGGAAGAGGCCTCATAGGTTTGGAGGCTATGTTTCACTGATGAGTAGCATTAGTGATGCCAAACCTTATTCATTTGAAGAAG
>ML822641.1:71595-87643 GCA_009831015.1 Picea engelmannii | reverse complement strand
ATATATATATATATATATATATATATATATATATATATATATATATATATATAGATATGAAAGAATTTTATGATACAAGAGAGGAAATGAGTGTCGCAAACAAGCCAAGTAGTTCCATGTAGTGGAACATACCTATAATTGATGCATGCGTTATATGGACACTCGGGGGGATGTTTCCTCTTGGGGTAAAGGTGTTAAATTTGGCAACATCGACAGTCATTCTCCAATGAGAGGCCATATGGGCCACCCTAAAGCTAGCCAGGGATATTTGGAGAATCAACCAGTCTTGTGAAGTATTGACAAAATCTAGGGGGAACGTACAATCTCTGTGAGTCAAACCAAAAGTTAGGAAAAACGATATGTTATGTGAGTCTAATGCAAAAGTCAGGGGGAACATAAAACCTCTGTGAGCATAGATAATCTAGTGCAAAAGTTAGGGGGAACGTACAACCTCTATGAGCATAGACAGACTAGTGCAAAAGTCAGGGGGAATGTACAACCTTTGTGAGCCTAGTCAAATGTTGTGAGCCATGAGGAAAAGTCAAGGCATCTAGAAAAAGTTAGGTTGAATATAAAATTTCTATGAGCTAGAAACAAACGATATTCCTAATATTGCAAATGATATAAATGTATTGATCTAGTGCGTTGGCATGTGTAACATTATCCACCATGAAGAGAATTTTGAATTGCCTTGTAAGGAGTCGAGTCGTAACTAAAGTCTCAAGTCTAGTTCTATTTTAGAAAAAAAGTGTAATGTTGAGTTGTAACTGAAATCTTAAGTCTAGTTCTATTTCAGAACTAAAGTGTAATGCTGAGTTGTAACTGAAGTCTTAAGTCTAGTTCTATTTTATAACTAAACTGTAATGCCAAGTTGTAACTGAAGTCTTAAGTCTAGTTCTATTTTCGAACTAAAGTGTAATGTTGAGTTGTAACTGAAGTCTCAAGTCTAGTTCTATTTTAAAACTAAAGTATACCAATCCCAAGTCTAGTTCTATTTTCAAACTAAAGTGTAATGCTGAGTTGTAACTGAAGTCTCAAGTCTAGTTCTATTTTCTAACTAAAGTGTAATGTTGAGTTGTAACTAAAGTCTCAAGTCTAGTTCTATTTTCGAACTAGAGTATACGAGTCTCAAGTCTAGTTCAAACTAAAGTATGAAGCTGAGTTATGATTGAAGCATGAAAACAAGTTACTATTTCAAGCCTCTCCTCTTCTCCTCTTCATCCTATATAAGCAGAGGTCAACCCCTCTCTTCAACACAGTTTGATATGTAGATTAAGGGTGAAGCAATAGAGGCGCATATCAGTGATAAAGAGGAAACATACCAAAGAAGCATATCAGTGTTGTATATCACTAATAGAGGTAACATATCAAAGGTGTATTTCAGCAAGGTCTCTTAGGTCTTTGTCATTCCAGAGTAATCTTGGCAAGCTCTTT
Source organism: Picea engelmannii (assembly GCA_009831015.1). NCBI lineage: Eukaryota > Viridiplantae > Streptophyta > Pinopsida > Pinales > Pinaceae > Picea > Picea engelmannii. The sequence continues at coordinate 86,209 of ML822641.1, read as the reverse complement.
AAGAGAAAAAAATTCATGGTGGATATTTGTAAGTCATCTTACATTATTAATGCAATAAAGGAATATCGTTTTTTGGGGTTTTTCTCCCTGTACAAGGTTTCCCTAGGGTATATGTATTGTTGATGTGAATGCTTACTTATATACATAGTTATTGCTATTCTATTATGATTTGGTATTTTTGAAGTGTATTAAGATGGAATCAAAGTGTTGAAGACAATAAAAGAATTAATCTGCATAAGAAATCAAGCTCATAATTTAACATGGTATCAAAGCTTAGGGTGTGTTAAACGTGTTGAAGTGTTGTAGAAGGTACACATAGATCCAAGCTGGCTTAATTAAGTTTCCAGTGTGAAGTCCATGACATCCTCCATTTTGTTTAGAGCCGAGGATAGGCTCGAAAGAGCTACCAACTTCAAAGTGTGGAAGCTCTGGATAATAAATATCTTACATGAGCATGTCTTGAGCATTATGTGACCACAGTGGTGGAGGAACCCACGAATAATGCAGGAAGAGAATCCTTCAAAGAGTTAAGAAAAGGCCAAGAAAATCATCTTTGACTCAGTCAAAGAGAGTATAATGCCTACAATGACTTCATTAATGACTTCCAAGGACTGTATGGATACCTTGGTGAATCTGTATGAGAAACAAGCTCCAAGTCAGAAGAGGACACTTAAGCACAAGCTTAAGTACTTGAAGATGGAGAAAGTTGAATCAGTGGCATCTTTCTGTTACTAGATAGCCCATATCAGAGATCAAATTTTGTTCACAAGGGTGAAAATGGATGATGATGATTTAATGCAGGCCATTTTTTACGATCTTCCTTCTTCATGGGAGACCTTCTTATCCAGTGTAAGTGGGAGAGAGATTCATCCTACGTTGGAGAGGTTATGGCATGATTTCCTCCAGGAGGAGAGTCACACAACTACCAGGAGAAAGCTAATGAAAGAAGAGCACTCATCTTTAGCATCAAGATTCAAGGGAAAGAAGAAAGACACTTTCCAGAAAGGCTCTCAGAGGAAGCCAAACACCAAATGTACATTCAAAGGCAAGAATATTGATACATCTAAGATTAAATGATTTAGCTGTAATAACTTGGGTCATTTTTTTAAAGATTGTTGGTTTAGAAAGAAATATCCAAGGAAAGGGAAACATCATGCCTCAACTATTGAGGATGATGAATCCAAAATAAAACATTAAAGTCCTTCTAATGAGAAAGGAAATAGAAAAGAATATTACTTGGTTTCTGCCTTATCCAGTTCAGTGTTCACGGGGCCAAAAACTTGGTTAGTAGACAATGGTGCATCAAAGCACATGACAAGGTACAAGGAGATGATTTCGAGACAAAATCTTTTGCAGAGCATGTTGAGCTTGGGGATGACAAATGTTACAAGATAGAGGGAGTAGGCTCTATCTCCTTTAGATTGGAATCTGGGGCTAGAATTCATGTTGATGAAGTATTATATGTTCCAAGGCTCAAGAATAATATACTATCAGTTGCAACCCTTGAGGACAAGGGATATTGGGTGATATTCAAGGAAATGAAGGCACTACTATGGGCTAAAGGTAACCACTTAAGTACATCAAAACCCATTGGAACTCGCAGTGGAGGAATGTACGTGGTGTTAGGATAGTCAGTTCAGGCATTGGATCATGATGCGACTAGCTCCAACGAGTTGTGGCACAGAAGACTTGGACATATTCATTACAAAGCTCTTCCATATCTATAGAACATGGTATGTGGCATGCCCTCTATTTCTCTTAGTAAAAATGAAATTTTTAAGGAATGCATGCTAGGTTAAAAATATAAAGAAAGCATTTCCTAGTAGTGACAACAGAGCTCAGGGCATCTTAGATCTGGTTCATTATGATGCATGTGGTCCCATGTCATCTCCCTCACTCAATTGTTGTTTGTGTTATGTCATTTTTATTGATGATTACTCAAGAAAATGTTTGATGTATTTTCTTAAAGCTAAAAGTGACACATTTGATAAATTCAAAGAGTATAAAGCCTTTATTGAAAAGAAGATAGGGAAACACATAAGAATCCGTAGAACAGACAATGGAGGAGAGTTTGAATCTCTTCAGTTTGAGGATTTCCGCAAGTCAGCAGGAATCAAGAGACAGTTGACTGTGCCATATAACCCTCAACAAAATGGAGTTGCTAAGAGGAAAAACAGGACAATTTGTGAGGCAACGAAGCAATGATGTTTGACCAAGATCTGCCAAATTCTTTATGGGCATAAGCTACCTCCACTACCGTGTATATTTAGAACATGTGTCCACATGCTATCTTGAAGGACAATATTCCTGAAGAGGTATTCTCATGGATCAAACCTGAAGTAGGGAATCTAAGGATATTTGGGTGTCCTGTGTATATTCATGTCCCTAAGGAAAAGAGGACAAAGATGGAACCTTCAGGAAAGAAAGGGGTTTTTGTGGGGTATAGTGAGAAATCCAAGGCTTGCAGGATTTATGTACCAGGTCAAAGGAAAATATACATAAGAAGATATGTGACCTTCCATGAGGAATCCACATTTAATAAATCCAGAGAGCTCCAGTAGGAATCAAAAGCAGTTCATCCAGCTTCACCCTCTTCTGAAAATGAAGAGTCAGATGATCAGAGGGAGGAACCTCGTGAAGGGACAAGTAATGAGCCCCTATAACATGATGAAGTGTTATAAAGAACTCTTGAAGAACCTCCAGCCAAAAGGAAGCCAGGGTGGTTTAAAGAAATAGTGCAGGAAGCAGAAAGGATAGTTTCTCCCAAAGGAACTTTCAGGGAAAGGAAGAGGCCTCATAGGTTTGGAGGCTATGTTTCACTGATGAGTAGCATTAGTGATGCCAAACCTTATTCATTTGAAGAAGAAGATAAATTACAAGTATGGAAGGATGCCATGCTTGAGGAATACATGTCTATTATAAAGAAAAATGTTTGGGACATTGTGCCGAGGCCAAAAGACAAATCAATTGTTTCTTCCAAATGCATATATAAGATCAAACATGCAGCTGATGGAAGTGTGTAAAAGTTCAAATAAATATTTGTAGCCAGAGGCTTCACTCAAAAAGAAGGAATCGACTACGAAGAGACTTTTTCGCCTATAGCCAGGTATACCTCCATTCGAACTATTATTTCTTTATCTTTCATTCTTGGTTGGAAGCTACATTAGATGGATGTAAAAACAAAATTCTTGAATGAAAAGATTGAATAGGAGGTATTTGTGGAAAAAATAGATGGTTTTTTTACTGCATAACAAAGGCACTCATGTATGCAAGCTAAGGAAGGCCTTGTATGGTCTTAAGTAGGCTCCCAGAGTTTGGTATGACAGGATTGATGGCTTTCTTAAAATCTTGGGCTTTTAGAAAAGTGATGTTGATGCAAATTTGTACTTCAAGGTAAGAGGTAACCAACCTGTTATAATAATCATGTATGTTTATGATCTCTTTATAACAGGAGATGAAGGGCTAATAGCCTGGTGTAAGAGGGGGCTAACCTCATAATTCGAGATGAAAGACTTAGGCTTGATGCATTACTTCCTAGGATTGGAAGTATGACAAAGAAAGGGAAAGATATTTCTAGCACAAGGAAAATACAAAGTGGATGTACTAAAGAGGTTTGGTGTGATGGATTTCAAATCCATGTCTACTTTGATTATTACCAACCTAAGGAAATTGCATGATTCTGATACAGGTTCAGATTTGGTGGATCCCACCATGTATAGGCAGTTGATTGGATCATTGATGTACATGATCCACACTAGGCCAGATATATGCTATGCAGTGATTTCAATGAGTCAGTTCAACACTGAACCGAGACAGAGACACTGGGTGGAAGCAAAGCACATCTTGAGATATATCAGAGGGAAAATTACTTATGGTCTGAGATATACATCCAGTGGTGGTTTATTTATGCATGGGTATGAAGATGCTGACTGGGCAAGAATCCTTGTGGATCGGATAAATAATTATGGATACTGATTCAGTTTAGGATCTGATATGATCTCTTGGTCAAGACGAAAACAAGGATCCATTGCATAGAGTACAACATAGGTTGAGTACATTGAATCAAGTGATGCTAGCAAGGAAGCAGTATGGCTCAGAAAATTGGTTTCTGGGTTGTTTGGTGACAAGCTCGAGACAACGATGGTTCACTGTGATAATCAAATTTGCATAAAATTGATAGAGATCCTGGTATTTCACGACAGGTCAAAACATATTGACATGAGGTACCACTACATTTGAGACTTGGTCCAGAGAAAAACTGTAAAGTTACAGTACATAGCCACGAGCGAGAAGGTAGCTGATATCCTGACCAAGCCGCTAAACTCAAGACAATTTGTGCAGCAGAGAGGCAAGCTTGGTGTGGCTGAGAATGAATCCCTTGCTGAGAGGGAGTGTTAAATTTGGTAGCATCGATAGTCATTCTCCAATGAGAGGCCATATGGGCCACCTTAAAGCTATCCAAGAATATTTGGAGAATCAACCAGTCTTGTGAGGTATTGAAAAAAGCTAGGGGGAACGTACAATCTCTGTGAGTCAAACCAAAATTCAGGACGAACGAGATGCTATGTGAGTCTAATGAAAAAGTCAGGGGGAATGTACAACCTCTATGAGCATAAGCAGTCTAGTGCAAAAGTCAGGGGGAACGTACAACCTCTGTGAGCATATACAGACTAGTGCAAAAGTCAGGGGGAACGTACAACCTCTGTGAGCCTATTCAAACCTTGTGAGCCATGAGAAAAAGTCAAGTCATATAGCAAAAGTTAGGTTGAATATAAAATTCCAATGAGCTAGAATCAAACGATATTCCTAATATTGCAAATGATATAAATGTATTGATCTAGTGCGTTGGCACGTGTAACATTATCCACCATAAAGAGAATTTTTAATTGACTTGTAAAGAGTTGAGTTGTAATTGAAGTCTCACGTCTAGTTCTATTTTAGAACTAAAGTGTAATGTTGAGTTGTAACTGAAGTCTTAAGTCTAGTTCTATTTTAGAACTAAATTGTAATGTTGAGTTGTAACTAAAGTCTTAAGTCTAGTTCTATTTTCGAACTAAAGTGTAATGTTGAGTTGTAATTGAAGTCTCAAGTCTAGTTCTATTTTCAAACTAAAGTATACCAGTCTCAAGTCTAGTTCTATTTTCGAACTAAACTGTAATGTTGAGTTGTAATTGAAGTCTCAAGTCTAGTTCTATTTTCGAACTAGAGTATACCAGTCTCAAGTATAGTTCGAACTAAAGTGTGAAGGTGAGTTATGATTGAAGAATGAAAATAGGTTACTATTTCGATCCTCTCCTCTTCTCCTCTTCAACCTATATAAGTAGAGGTCGAAGCCTCTCTTCAACACAGTTTGATATGCAGGTTAAGGGTGAAGCAATAGAGGCGCATATCAGTGATAAAGAGGCAACATACCAAAGAAGCATATCAGTGATGTATATCAAAAATAGAGGCAACATATCAGAGGTGTATTTCAGCAAGGTATCTTAGGTCTTTGTTAGGCCAAAGTCATCTTGGAAAGCTCTTTAAGAGCATAAAATTCATGGTGGATATTTGTAAGTGATCTTACATTATTAATGAAATAAAGGAATATCATTTGTTGGGGTTTTTCTCCCTATATAGGGTTTTGCCAGGGTATATGTGTTGTTGATGTGAATGCTTACTTATCTACATAGTTATTGCTATTTGATTATGATTTGGTATTGTTGAATTGTATTAAGATGGAATCAAAGTGTTGAAGAAAATAAAAGAATTAATTCGCATAAGAAATCAAGCTCATAATTTAACAAAAGGGTGTCAAGATGAAAGGATATATGGAAGGCACTGCTTGGTGAATGTTTAGAATTGTTGGGGCAATAGGCTTATAATGAGAAATAAATTGCTAGCATTAGGCTCAATAATGCACGCAGGATAATGAAATGTAATTACAACTCGAAATTAGGAAGAAACTTCTAGTAGTGTTTTTTTTTGTATATTCTGACCCTTGGGCCAGAAAAAAACATAAAATAATACTAAGGATAACTATTCTATCCAATGGTGAGTAGAGTGTTCGATTTTTGAAATTATTCTATTTGGTTCAAAAAAAGGGTTAAACTTATACTAAAATAGACGTCCTTTCAAATCCATTTAACGAGTGTGAAAGAGACAAGCTCACTCAGGAATATTTTCATTTTTAAGGAGTCTAAAAATAGATTAACTAAGACTCTAGGATGTTTTTATGAGCAACATATAATGGAGCAATTGAGTAAGAAGAATGAGGTTTCAAAAAAAAATTGTAATGGGACTGTAAGCGACTCTCAGACCTATGGAGTAACTTTTGCATGGACACCAGATGGAAAAAAAGTGTTCTTACTAGGGAACCCATGTTTGGTAAGTCTCTATGAATTAATAATGACACGTATAGTAACATCGATAAAGTTCAGTGTCACTAAAAAAATGGGTTCGTACCTAGGGCATATAAATCGTGGTCATAAGACGATGCAAAAAATTCAAAGCGAGGTGAAAACCTATCCTATATTCCAGTGACGATATCTACCTTAAAGAGGCATAACCGGGATAAAGAATGGTGGAAATCCATTATATCATGGAAAACCACTTCAAACTAGGTCCTACACTACATAATTAGTCCATATAGTTTCAAAAATATGAAATACAGGGTGAAAAATATACAAAGTGGGTAAACATTTTCTACAAATAGTAAAAATAATGAGTTTTACCATGTCATTTTGAGTTTTTTACCCACATAGTGCTTTTGAGGCCATTTCACCCATAATATTCAAGTGATGATTCTTGGATCCACAATCAATGAAATTGGAAACCGTCTGGACCAAGTAAGTGCCCATCTCGTTCTCTTCCATTTGAATGGTTTAAATTTTGGATTTCGTGTTCATTTTTTGAGTTTTGGAGGTAGCAAGGTAGGGGAATCGGTGTACGTGGGTTTTAGTTCATAGGGTCGCATACACGACTCAATGTATGTGGGAAAAGAAGATCCTTCCCTCATACCTCGAGCCCTATATGTGATTGTTCAAATTGTTTCCCACGTACAAGTCCACATATTGTTTTTTTATGAAAAAATAACTCAAAATTTGACTTTTCCTTTGCAGGATGATGATTAAATGGAGAGAGGGGGAGCACAAGGATTTCAACATGGTATTTGAAGGTGATCTGAGGGCCCAATGAGAATTGAAAATATTTTGGATTTATAAATTTTGGGCCATAAAAGTAATGAGGGCATAAGCAAGGTTGCTCCAAATGCTCATAAACTACTGGGATCTAGAGACTGAGGCCTTCAATCGCATTGGGAAACCATTGAGAATTGAGGTGGATGCTATTTATTTCATTACAGTCTTGTCTCACCAAGGTGATATGGTAAACCTCAAGGCCCAAGGGGATGGAGGTGGGAGGACCATAGAAGAGTACACCTCCACCTATTGCATCATAGATACAGAGAAAGTGGGGAGCCAACTCCCTATTAGGGTGATTGAGAACCTGTGTTTGAACATTATCATCCTAGTTCTTACAACGATATCAGTATAGGCCTCATTACATTAGGCATCGAGGCCACTTATGTTTTATGCTGTGGAGTGTTTGAGACCCACAATTTATGATTGGAGCACCTCGTTATTGTCCAACATGAAGAACCAACTTACTAACTGGAAACTTGGGAGGATGAGAAACTTTGAGTTTGCATCCATTTTGTGTATTTTTTTCTTCTATAGGGTTCCATACCATATTCCCAGAGTATAATTTCCTCTACACAGGCTACGTGATCAAGCCATGACCTGGTACACCGAAGTGATGAAGCGGTTGAGAGGTGGTAGGGTGACAACCCCCTATAATGATGAGTTATTTCATTGGTGGAGAAGACAAATCATTTCCATCGATGACTATCCCTATGAGGGGATAGATTGCTAAGGCGATCACAATATTCCATTACCACCAGGATCCTCCTTCAGGGAGATTGGCATGAAATTGTATTTTTGTATATTTCATTTTTTTAGGTTTTTTTATATTTGAGAAATGAAAAACAAAAACGCAAATATTTTTGGTATGGAATCATATATTAATGTTTAAATCTCTTTTATGAAGATGTAGGTCCACGCTGACCAGATGGATACCCATGAAATTAGTGCAGGGGCCGAGGGGAGGAGATCATTGGTGGGGATGCAGAGCGAGTTCTTCAGAACGTGCATGGAAACCTATTATGTCTGACGCACATGAATCCTATGGTATAGGTCAAGGATCTTCCTCAGGCTACGTAGAGGCAGGTTTTAGATGTACCTCGTGTGTGGGTGAGACTCTTTCGACATCTCGCTAATGCTATAGTGTGCGATCATGAAACACACCCAGGATCACAGGCTTAGACGCCACGACCATTTGATGTATCAGCTATATATATATGTGTGTGTGTGTGTGTGTGAGGGATAAAATCCCAATTTTGTACTATGATACCATATTTTTTGAACTTGATGAATGAAATACAAGAACTTTTGGTCTTCGGGCTTACCTATATATTTTACAATGGATGAATGTGTGTTTCCTTTGCTTAGTTATGTGAAAAATGCCAATCTAAAATGTAATTAGAATATGCATCAGATACTTGATTAGAACTTCTAGGGATATGATTATAAGTAATGAAACAAAAATATCATTCCAAAAGTCATACCTAAAGGAAGAGTCGAAGTAATGTAGGATCCCTAACCCAATACCTATTGTTTAACTGAGACACAACCAACTGAAAGTCTAGGTGAACCTCTAAAATTTTAACACCATGTGAAATGGCATCGCATAATAACTCAATGAAAATGTTATACTCAGCCACATTTTTCATCGATGGCTCCAGAAAAATGCCTTCTAAAGACATCCATTGTCCCTCAGGTGAATAAATAACCCAAGTGATGGAAGCTACGTACTGAGTATGATGACTTTCGCCATTTTTGAATCCTAAGAACGCCAATGATTTCGTTGACATATGCCAACCAAGGGGAAACTCAATAAGCAAACCAATGACACAAAAGAACAAAAAGAAAAATATATAATCTAAAGTACAATAATATACAAAGTTCATGCTTGAGTTGGAGGAATTAAACATGATACTTCTTGAGACAGATCCCATTTCTGGGCCCTTTTAGCACATTCCCTTCATAATACACTAACTCATATGCTCTTTTTTCGAGGACACATATCACGATATAAGGACCGTGCCACACAGGATTGAACTTTCCTTCCCTCGATGAATCTTCAACTTGGTCATAAAGGATGACCAAGTCACCTTCAGTGTACTGTCTAGGATAGATAGATTTATCATACTGAACCTTAACACATCACTTATTCACCTTGAGAGTTAGAGCGACATCTCAATGTTTCTCATCGAATTTCTCCAGGTGTATAAGGTGTTCTTCGATATTAGTCATTTTAGGTAGGATATCAATTTATAACTTAAAAGAAGGGATCTCGCATTCAATGGGAAGTACCAAATCTACTCCGTGAACTAAATGGAATGGAATGGTTCAGTATGCCCATAGAGCAAGGTATATCATCACGTTTCTGTTAGATTTACTCTTCCTGATAGTTTCTTGCAAAATGGCCATGAAATATTTATTCACAGCCTCCACTTGGCCATTTTCCTGGGGATAATATTATGATGAATGATCTTGCTTGAACCGAGTTTTGATGCCAACTCTGTCATCATCATTTTATGAAAGTGACTTCAATTTTCAGTGACAATATTCTTCGAAATTCTAAATCGAGCTGTAAGTTGATTGAATATGAAATGTTATGCACTCTCACCGTCATATTTAACTATAGGCATGGCCTCAAACCACTTGGTTAAATAATCCACAACCACGACAATGTGATGGTGCCCCCCAGCCGAGGCTAGATTGAAATCCATGAAATCAACCCCTCACTTAGTGAAGGGACTAACGATAAATACTGGGTGAAGAAGGGAAAGGTGAAAGCACATCTTACGAGTGAACATCTGGCAAGGTTGACACTTCTTGATCTCTTCTATGCAATTTTTAAAAATCAATGGCTAAAAATAACTATCTCACAATATTTTTTGGGATGTCACAAACCCAGATAAGTGACCGCCACATGCCCCACTGTGACATTCATTGAGTACGGATTCAACTTTTCCATGAGTCAAATAACAATGCAAAATAGAATCTACCCCTCGATGATAGAAAGTGTCATTGATAATGAGGTAGTTTTTGTCTTGATGGCGTATACATTGTCGGTTGTCCCTCAAAAGATGATGGGGAATATTGATAGTTTGAAGATATATTAGAATATATCCATACCAAGGGTCCGAAGATAAGATAAGGAAAATGTTCTCATCAAAAAATGAGTCATCGTAAATATTATCCTCATCTTGCCTAGGGAAATATGACATTAATTCCAAAAAGACTAGGTATTTATTAGATTTTGCAGAGACAAAATCGAGATCAAAATCCTACAAAATCACAATCCATTTATTGTATTTCCCCCTATGATACACCTTGTTAAGATGTATCGAAATGGATTGAAATAAAAAACCATGGTAGTCTTGCAAAGTAAGATATAATGGTGCAATATTTGAACAACATGCATGGATACTAAGGCTAGCTTCTCCATGTGAGAATACTTAAGTTCAGGACCGATTAGATTTCGACTAAGATAACAGATAACGTTCTTATGGAGCTTGTCATCCTCCTTAACAAAAACCATACTAACTATCCCCTAGTAAACAACTACATAAAGTAGGAAATCTCTACTACAGTCTGGGGAACTAAGCAAAGGTACTGACACTATGGATTTCTTAAGGGCATCGAAGGAATCATGGGATTTCTCATCCCATATGAATGAAGTATGATTTTTTAAGAGATGCATGAAACCCTTAGTGATGTTGGCATAGTTGGATATAATGTGATGCAGGAAGTTAGATTTCCCCTGTAAACCTTGAAATTGACGCAAATTGTGCAGGGGAGGAAACCAAAGTATTGCCTCCACCTTCATCGGGTCCACAATGATCCCTTTCTTGGAAACTATAAATCCCAAAAGGAGACCTGACCTCACATAGAAGATGCATTTATGAGGATTTAACTGAATATGGTAATGAAAACATCTTTAAAACACAAGCCGAAGATGATTTTAATATTCCACTCTCTTGTGAGAGTGAGCAATGAGGTCATCCAAATAACCCTCAACTATATGTTTGAGTCCATGGAAAGAAAAGGTCATAGCCTGCTGAAAAGTCACTCCAGTGTTTTTAAGGATGAAAGGCATTTTCCGGTATGCAAACGTACCCCAAGGAAAAATAAACGTCATCTTATGTTGATCCTTGGGTTTAATTTGGATCTGATTGTAGCCTAAAAATCCATCCATAAAAGAAAATGTTTCACTCCCTGCACAATCATCAATAATATGATCAATAAATGGAGTAGGGAAATTATCTTTAGGACAGGATTTTTTCAGATCCTTGAAATCCATACACACATGGATGGTTGCTTGCTTCTTATCCACAGGAATGGGATTAGATACCCATTCAGTCAAGGGAATCGGGTAGATGAAGCCAACATTAAGTAGCTTCTCCACCTCGACCTTAATGGCGGGGGCCTTTCTGGGGTTCAAAACTCAATGTCATTGTCGAATTGTCTTAGCATTCATATAAGTCTTGATTTCATGTTCGACAATACTAGGGTTGATCCTTAGAATTTATTCATATGACCAAGAAAACATGTCTCGAAATTCCTTTAAAAGATTGGTGTGCATCTAAATTTCTTCAGGAGAACAATCCACACTGATATAAACATTCTCAACCTTTCCAAGGGTTCGAGAGATGTTGATCGCAATTGTAGGAGAGATATTCACCATGTTCCCTTCATCATATATGCCATGCTTATATGACCACGATGTGACCAATGATCTCGCTCATGGAATACCTAGGCTCATCTTGTTCGATCCATTCAAGCTATGGGATGAAATAAGATCTGTGATGAAGGTTCCCTTAAGGCCTATTAGGACCATTCATGTCCTCTAATATTTTTTCTTCCAAAAGAAATTTTTCTTCGAGGAAATCATGTGAACTAGATGGGTTTATAACCCATATGGTCTCTAGAACGTGATCCATCTCTTCCATCCGCAGAGAGGGAGGATGCGGGTCTACAACAACTTATAAGATAGCATGATAAGAAGTCTTGAATACAGAGAAAGGTATTGTCATTTTGATGTGTGAGTGACCTCCATATGATGTAGTCGGAGAAGGTAGAGTCCATGGATCATCGAAATATGAAGTGCAGAATGAAACAAACTTCAATGAAGACAAGGATTCATCGGAAATGACATTAATATATGATATTGGTGCCAAGAAATTAAAGGTTCCCATCAAGGAAGGATACATTTCAACACCAATTTTCTCGGTTTCCTTTTGAGAATTCTCGACAATGGGGACCGAGGGTCCCACCAATGTAGAGGAACTGGAGCACAAGTAAGATAATTGGTCAATCGTCACAATATTCCCTTCATGAGGAAAGCATAAAACATGAAACACCAACGACGTGAAAATTTTCATAGCATAAATCCAATTATACCCTAGTAAAATATTGTAGTCAAGAGTGCATTAACCACCTCAACCTTGACTGCCATGATTTTAATTCCTAACCGGACCTAAAAAGCAGGGATGATACCATGGGTTTTGAACGAACGCTCATCAAATGCAGTTAACATAGTCATAGACTGTGAAAGCTGGTGAGAGCCAATGGATTTCCAACAATACAGAGACATCACAGATGTCGAAGCACCTTCATCAATAACAATATGCTTAAAAGTTGTATTCATACATTCCACATGGATTTGAAAAGCCACGTGGTACGGTAAGTGAGGTTGGACATCTGTGACATCGAACTTGATAACTTTTGAGCCACTTGAGTCAAGAACCCCCAACGTAGATAACAAGAAATTTCTCTGTGTTGGGAACATCTTGAGTACCTATAAATATGACATTGCACACGACGTTTGGCCCAAATATTCGATAATTGAGTAGTTCTAGGAGAATCATGTGTTGGGATTATGAGCATAGCGCTTAAGAAATCATTTCAGAATGCAATGCATAAGGTCAGGCTTATCGATATGCAAAGGTGTTTCTAGAGGGGGAGGCTTTGTACCCAAAATAGGTTGTTGAGGACCATAATCACAAGTCGAACCATATTCATGCATTGATGGCCACCGTCATGTGTCGAGGAATTTTGACCTCCACCTAATGCATTTCCAGCGTTCAAGGTTCTTGAGGCCATATTTTGATTATGATAAAATAGATTAGTTAACACAACAAGATGTTGCACTATAAGCCTTGAGGATTCCTCTATATTAGGGCATAAATGGGTAAGGTGATCTTCTTTACACAACTTACATGGAAACTTCACCTTCCACTTTTCTTTCTTTCCCTCACCAACATTGTTACCAGGATTTCCATTATTCTAGTTGTCCTGGTTCTTATTATTGTTTTTATTATTCCCACCCTTACGATTATTATTTATACCTTTCCTCTTATTCCCTCCAGGATATTGGTTATACTTCGGGTTTGTTTACTGCACAGAGTGTACATCCAACCATTCAATGGGAGAGGACGAAGTTGTGGATTTTCCTATTTCAGATTGATTGAGAGACATATTTTTCATATGATTTGTTACCTGATATGCATACTTTGCATTTGTCAAGCCTATAATTCCATCGTCATGGGGCCCAAGATTTTGTATTGGATCATAATTTGACCATGGTGCATTAGGAATAATTTCATAGAGCATCCCAGATTGAGCATATATAATATCTAATTATTGGGATTTAAATATGGCTTGTTCCTCAGTCATTACTCCAGATGTAGAAATATCCTTTGAAATATACGAAAAGGGGGACTCGAGGAACCACTCCCACAAAAACTCTAGAGGAATGGTAGCTTTAATAAACCACTTTCTTCTATGCCACTCTTGAATGTGATCTGAGAGGCAGATGGATTTGTCTTGACAGAAAGTCGATAAAATATTTGTACCAACATCATAACGAACTAGCAATTGATAATGGTTGAGAAAAACTAAGATCAACTCATTGAAAGTTCAGTATATGCCCCATGGTAACTCAATGTACCATTTCATAGAAACCCCCATAAGGGTGAATTGAAACAGTCTCAAATGAACAGAGTCACCATTAAGAGAGTTTGATGAGTACCATAGGTCAAAAGTAGTGACATGATCGCTTAGATCCTCACCACTCTTACCCTCTAATTTTGGATTGTCTGAGGGAAGCTTGGTAGGAATGAGGCACCATGCCAGATCATGACACATGGAGTCGTTCATTAATATTGAAAGGTCTAGAAAGTTTAGTGTGGCCAAAAAAGGGAGCTTTGGTTGCAGCGTCTGAGACCATGCTCCCAAGAAATATTGACTTTGAGAGACTTCAAGTCGAGGAGGGTTATGGTAGACACCATGGCCCTTCCCGGTAGGATAATATCCTCCTCCTAAGTGATTCATGAAAGGATGTAAATGAATAATCACTAATGGGGACGCTTGTGAAGAAGAAGTGATATGATACAAATTACCCATATGAGCATATACATTTCCCTCTGACAAAGGGACTTCGTGTAGGG